>JAQFVV010009021.1:0-18692 GCA_028023455.1 Epiperipatus broadwayi | reverse complement strand
CCTTTGAGACCGAAAACCGCTTGTTTACGCATTAAAAAAAGTTTACAATTTCGACCCGCAATAGCGTGCAAACCGTATACGTCACAGTTACGCTTTTTTTTTCTTTCTCTCCGCCATTTTTCTATCTTTTTGTACGTCTAAAAATTTTTTCTGTGCGATGAAAATTAGATTTTTTATAGCAATTTTTGTAAAGTACATTATTAAAATTTTGTAATTTTTTTTATCTTTCTAGATTTTATCAACCGATCTAAAAATATACGGAGAAAACAAGTATTTTCGCCGCTAAACGTAATTACGTTTATAACGAACTTTTCTGTTGATGTGTTTGATTTTGAGGTTTCGTATTCCCCATTACCTGTAAGTATTCAACATTCATCATCATCATCTCCCACTAATATATAATAATTGCTTGTAATTCCTTTGGGTTATTTATTTTATTTTATTTACTGTTTTTATACATTTCATTGTAGATAAGTTTTTATTCATTTTATAGCATACTTTGCTATTATGGTTTGCTATATAATAATGCATAATTTAACTCACTCTTACCCTCATGATATTCCAATAATGTAGTAATTATTTTTTACATGCATAACTTAGAATTTACTACGTTTTTATTCATTTCATTGTAGATAACTTTTTATTCATTTTATAGCATACTTTGCAGATAACTTTTTATTCATTTGATAGCATACTTTGCTATTATGGTTTGCTATGTAATAATGCATAATTTAGCTCACTCTTACCCTCATGATATTCCAATAATGTAGTAATTATTTTTTTACATGCATAACTTAGAATTTACTACATTTTTATTCGTTTCATTATAGATAACTTTTTATTTATTTGATAGCATACTTTGCTATTATGGTTTGCTATGTAATAATGCATAATTTAGCTCACTCTTACCCTCATGATATTCCAATAATGTAGTAATTATTTTTTACATGCATAACTTAGAATTTACTACATTTTTATTCGTTTCATTATAGATAACTTTTTATTTATTTGATAGCATACTTTGCTATTATGGTTTGCTATGTAATAATGCATAATTTAGCTCACTCTTACCCTCATGATATTCCAATAATGTAGTAATTATTTTTTACATGCATAACTTAGAATTTACTACGTTTTTATTCATTTCATTGTAGATAACTTTTTATTCATTTTATAGCATACTTTGCAGATAACTTTTTATTTATTTGATAGCATACTTTGCTATTATGGTTTGCTATGTAATAATGCATAATTTATCTCGCCCCACCCCTGATTTTTCAATAATATAGTCATTATTTTTTACCCCCATAACTTAGAATTTACTAAAGTTATTACTGTTATTTTTTTTTTGATCCTCACTAAAACCTTGCATTTCTAATAGATATCCCGCATAGAGGGCCTAGAAAAACAACTGCTTGCAAAAATAGAACACATAGAGTGTCAAGCAGAAAAAAGAAATTGAAATGGTCACCTTTTGCCACATTACACCAACAATCTGTAACTCAGGTAGGTCATGTTATATATTATTTTTTTCTGCATTTTATGACGAATGTGATGAAGCTGTCTATGAAATTGTCATTTTAGGCTATATCTTTCAAAATTGAGAGTTTGTGAACCAATGTAAAAATAAAGATATATAAAATGTGAAAAATCTCCTTTCTTTAATTATTTTTTTGTGGTAATGACTATTTTATCAGCTTCATTACATTCTTTCATATTTGCACTTTCTAAAAATGTATATATATTTGTTATTTATTGTAATAAATTAGACATTTCATTTAAAATTGTATGTCCTGTAATTTTTTCTGTGACTTCAAAATGGCCGTTCAGGTCACAAGGGGTTAAAGTGTAAGGATTTGATATTTTAATATAAACTGAGCACTGATTATATATATGTACAGGAGATGGTAGTCTGGACCAACCGATGAGTGCTGGTTTAGCACAAAATATTTATATTGGTGATTATTTATCTTTTGTGCATATGTGTGGTCATGTGTATCACTAGTATGAAATTGTGTGGATAATGAAGGGGCTTGAAGTCTGAGTTCAAATCCCCTATATTTACAATTAGGCACCAGGTATAAGAGTACCTGATATTTCAAATCTTAGACTTGCATAAGTAAAGTTTTTGATCTTAGTTCCCTGAGTATCAGATTTGGTATAATATAGTTTGGTGCATTTTCAAACTTTTACTGGTAATATATTTTTGACAGCTTTTATCTTTTGTGTGTGTTTGTGTGTGTATGTTAAAGTTTATAAAATCTAAAGGTTTAAGTTACCTCAGACTTGGTTCTTTGAATTATTCAAGAAAGCAGGCATGTATAAACAGTTCTATTCTAGCAAGGTTGAATGCTACATGCCTATAAATATTGGATACTACATTCTGGAAAAGATTGTGGGAATGCAAAAAGAAATATGATAATCTCGAAATAGATGAATTAATCCATATATATTTTCTAATGTTGGAAGATTTTTATCATTTTGTTAAGATTGTGGGTTACTCTAGTTTTAGCTATATACTAGAATTTATGGTAGCTATTTTTATACTCTTGCTTTTGCTCATTTTTTCTTCATCTACAAATAGTCTCAAGTCTTAAACAGAATGCATTAGTTATTTTTTGAACTTAACTTTTTGTGATTTTTGCTACACTGTTCTGCAAGTCTTTGCATTTACTTAGTTTGGGGATAACATAAAATATAAATCAAAAACACCTTTCAAATCTTTTGTTTTTCCATTTACTTTTGTAAATTAAGTAACCTTCTAACTATTATTTTTTTTCTGCTTTTAATTAAAATATGTTTTTCTGAATCTATCTTTAGACTTGACACTTTTTTTTATTAATGAAAATTATTTTAATCAAATTTAATTTATATTCATATGAACATACATATGGTAACATAATATTTCTATTTTTATGAAATAAAAATGACCACCACTTATAAACTTTTACATATTTAGTCTAATTGTTGACCCATTTTTCTTTAGTTCTAACTTTATCTCATAGAATAACTATCTACTTCATTTTCATACAGTGATTTATTATGTTTCTTTTTTCTACATCACTTTATTATGTAATGAGTACATGCTCAATTTCAAGATATTTTGAGCTCAAAATTCTGATTTTTTTTATATGGACTGACATATTTTTTAATGTGTATAAACCTGGTGATAATAAGGTATTTTCCAAAAGAATTTTCAGATACAAATTAGATCTCTATTCTGTCAGAATTTCCAGGCTTCTGCTGAGATTTCAATTATGCCCTATAAGTATGTGTTCCATCTCATGCCTTTAAACATATAAAAATATTTGAATTAAATATCACAAGATTATTTCTGCAAAACTACTATTGTATAACAAGAATTATTTAACTGATATGAAATTGTATCAGATATTTTCACCATCTGGCAAGATATATGGCAGGGAATTATTCAATGGTCCTATAAAAAATGGTGCACAATTATTTAGAGGTAAAAATTCCATTTTGAAACTGTTAAGGTTTAGAATAAGATTGGTTTAGATTCATCCACACTCAGAGTTCTGAAGATACAAGCAAAAATCTTTATTATTTCAGATCTTCAAACTACCTTAAAACAAACTTTCCATTTCTTGATATTGTTTAATACTGTTTTTGATTATCGCTTTCTTTATTAAAAGATTTTAAAATCTGAATATTGTACATTTGACAAGGATATTTTTCTCTTTATTTTCTCATACTTTTCTTATCATGCACTGTTTTTTTCCAGCTATTTATTAAATTTCATTCTACTATCTGTATTATTTGTTCATCAAATATGGATACCATGAAATTGATCACACATCTAGGTTCACTTTTCCTTTAGATATAGGACAATTCAGAGATCCAGATCTACTGTCTATTTTAGTACTATTTAATTTTGATTAGCAATGTGCTTATAATTTCCATTTCTTTTTTTGTAGTGAGTTTTATCATTTATTTTTATAATCCATCATGAATTTAGCTCTTTATATATTTTATTTTTAAGCACTATACAAATATTAGTTTCAATTTGACTTTTTTCATATGAAGACAACCAGCATCAAAATCCAGATTTCAAAACTATTTCTTTTGAATTAACGTTTTTCTTTCAATTACTGTCTTGATTTCTCTCAATTAGACTCATGTTTTAAAATTTAGATTAATAGACAAGGTAATGATAAGTGATTATTTCACTGCATTTTGTTTCCCAAACATGCTTTGTAATTTTTTTCTATAAAATGGAACTTTTGCTGTTTTATCACATTTATTAATGTGAACATTTCTTTATAGGATTTCAATGGCTCTCTAATCATTCTATATAGTATGTTTTGCTTTTGGATACAATTTTATTTTTTGTATCATCTTTATTAAAAACACCATTCAAGCATGTAGGATCAGAGCTGCTGTTGTTGATTATTTGACCACATTGTTGCTTATATCTACTTAAGAAGCCTTGCAATTCCTGCAATAATTTTTATCATTGCCATAGGATTTGAATTTTATACAATAGTGCATATTTGGTAATTGCAACAAAAATTGTTTCAATATTATAGTGTTTACACTACAACTGAT
This sequence comes from Epiperipatus broadwayi, assembly GCA_028023455.1. Classification (NCBI taxonomy): domain Eukaryota; kingdom Metazoa; phylum Onychophora; class Udeonychophora; order Euonychophora; family Peripatidae; genus Epiperipatus; species Epiperipatus broadwayi. Next base: position 14,123 of record JAQFVV010009021.1, on the reverse strand, counting down.
TTTATCAATTTTTTCTTTAATATAAAAAGATATTAGCTTTAATTGACTAGTATATTATTTGATGAAACTTTTAAATCTTTATGAAAACAAGGGAAATAGACTAAGTTTTTCTCCAAAATCGCTTTGGGGTTGTAATAGACTGACAATATATTTTGTTAATATATGAGTGGAAGCCTGTTAGACTCAGTGCAATTTTAAGTTGTAAATACTTGGGTATATATGTTATATACATTTGTTCACGCAATTTCTTTATTATTTAACAATCCATCAAGTATTCACAACAATCAGTCTTTAATATATGTTCAAGTGATTACTAATCATTTTTATTAGGTTAGAAACTACTATATTTCATTTAAGTTTATAGTTACAGATATTTAATTCAATAAAGATTAAACATATCTATATTTTCTCTATAAAAGTTGTAATTATTAATTTTTTTCTTTATGCATTATGATTAATAATTTTCTAGAAATTATGATCAATCTGATTCTTTTATTTCAAACAATTTATAAAATAAGAATGGCATTTGATCATTATTTTTAGAATACATATATATTAAATTTAATCATTAAAAACCAGTCATTGTTTAGACATTCACAATATCAATAACAATTTCAAATTGTTGTCAAGGCAACCTCCTTTTAACAATAAAGGTGGATATATTTTAGATTTGACAGATATACATTTACTTTATTGTTATTATTAACATTACACTGTTGTTTTGATTGAATTCCACCAGCCACTATTCAAGTAGTAGAAGTCATTTAAGGATTTTGTCAAAATAGCCAGAAATGAGAAAAAGCAAACAGTTTTTTGATTTTTTTAGGCTTCTCTGCAACATGGTGGATTCAGAATAAACACCAATATACTGGTAATATCGATAACAAATAAATGTATATATTGATGAATTCAAAGAACATGTTCACTTTTTTTATCTCTCTGTAAATCTTTGCTTTAATATATATATATGTGCGTGTGTGTGTATATGTTTAGTAACATTGTTATTTAGTCTTAATTGTCGATTGGCAATGGCTGTTAAACACACTTGAAAAAATTTGATAATTTAATAAACAAGCATAAAAATAAAATAGTTGAATTTTGTTTTGTGAATTTTTGATAAAAACTTATATTTATGATAAAGAAAACTTTTTCAGATTTTTAAGTTAAACTTATTTACTTTAATTATCATAAAATTGTATTGTGCATATTAACAACACAGCTTCATTAAAGACATTGAGCTGTGAAAGAAAACGTTACCGTTTAAAAGTTTAAAACAAGCTCACAATTTTATAATTTCAAATCTTTCAAATTCTCTTTCTTTTATATTATAATTAAAAAATAATTATATTTATAATACATGCAAAACTCATTTAGTGATAAATACTCCTTAGCTACAAAGTAAGAGGAAGCCTGAATTAAAGCTAATTAGTTTAAGCAATATTAAATGTAAAGATTTAAAAAGAGAAATAGTTGTTGTAAAACACTTTAGGGAAAAAGTGCCAATAATGAGTGTTTTAAAGAACCTTCCTAAAATCGTATGATTTCCTACCCCAATTATGTATCAAATTAATCTTTATATTAATAAATAAGAATAACTCGTTTAAATAGAAGATTCAATATGAATTTGGAACTTATTTATATATTTCGCAAGATGAAAAATGTATTTATATTTCTTTGAGGAATATAAGACATTGAAACAAATATGAACACATTTTCTCATATTCAATTTATAAACTTAAGAAGACCAATAAGAAAAGATATTAAAAGGTTTCATGCATCTAAGACATAGTTTTTTAGTGCATGTTTCAAAAATAATATAGTCAATACAATACGGTAGTTAATAAAAAGAACAATTTGCCAAAGAAGCTATAAAATGAATACAATAAATATCTTAACAGATGCCTTCTATTAAAAGTGTTGCAAATAATTTGAACAGTTGATACCTTTTTCTTACAAGAGACATGGTAGTAAGGTTCATATAAATTAAAAATTACATGGATTCAAAATTAAGAAATTATGCAACTTTAAATGAGAAAGGCTAAAAGAAGATTAAATTAAAAAATAGTGATATATTAAAATCAAACTTAATATGTATAAAAATGATAAAATCATGCTAATGTAAATAATGCAATTTTTATTATATAACTTGTTAATAAAGATGCTACATAAAATAAAGAAAAGGTCAAACGTATAGAATTGGGTACAATTTATTTTACTGAAAAATATAATAGAAGTTAAAGTATCTGTTAAATGGATACTTGCAATTCTCTATTATTTACTGACATGAGCTAATATTCAGAAACTTATCTGAGGATTTGTATGTCATTAAATACTCATGATTATTCATAAGTGGCTCTAAAGTAAAATGATTCAACCTGACATATTGCTGATAATGTAAGTTTTAAATATAAGGTAAGAAAAATCATGTGATATTTTGTTTTAGTATATATCACCCTCATGATTTTTCTTACCTTATATTAAGTCAAAATTGCCTATAGTTAGATATAATAGATTATAATGTGAAACCCACATCACAAAAATGACATTGGATTCAAAAGATTTGGAAGTTTGTATCTTTTCAATCATTGACCTGAGTAGCATTGTATAAATAAAATCGATTTTTAGAAATAAATTTGCAATCCTGTGCTCTTTACTGAAGAAAGATAATAACCTAGAAATGGATCTGGGGATCTGGTTGTTACTAAAATTTGGTACTTGGTAATTCCTAATGTGTGTGTAGATGGTTCTGGAAAAGAATGATGGAAAGTGTATTATTACTATTAATACATGTTGTAATGGTGAATCACTGCATAAGGTTGAGAGATTGATATAATATTAGGAGTTGATGGGAAATATTTTAAAACTGTCACAGAGAATGGTAATGTTTAATTTTTGAAGTATAAAACCTACTTTCCATGAGATCTCTTAGTGTTCTTAATGAAAGTCACCTTAAACTACATAAAAACATGTATGTATGTGGGTATATTACCATAATGCATTAATTTACATTAAAAGCCTGTTATGTATCTTTACAAAATATGTATTAAATTCTATTGTTTTATTTTTAGGAACACTTATTTTTTAACAAAAGTTTTTTCATAATTTTATTACATAAAAATATTTCATTTTTTATTAATATTTCCTTTTATATTCTCACTTTTTAACAGTTAAATATATCTGACTTTTAAAATTTAGTTCACTTTTTTTCAAAAGGTTTGAAACAATCGTCTTTCAATTTTATGCTCCATATTTAGTTTAATTTTAAATTTTTTATTTATATTTTAAAGAGCATATTTGTTCATAATAATTTTGAATTTACTTTTTTTTTTTATTAATAAAATTTCTGGATATTTTCATCTATTCATTATTTTTATTTTTTAAGATTTTATGTTGCTTAATATATATATATAAAATTAAGAGCATGCTAATAGCTCTAAACAAGCTTTTTTTTTTTATTTATGATAAATGCTACTACAAGAGAAGGCATTCAAATCATTTTTATTTTAAATGGTCCCCATCCCCAGACCGGTTTCGACCTATGGGTCTCTTCAGTGAGGAGTTGGGACATTAGATCTAAAAAACCAACTCAAGCAAAGCATTTATCTAAAAGATAATTGTTAGAAGAAGATCTGAAACTTTTAGACATTACATGTCTTTAAAGTCAGCTCTCCAACTAAAAAAATCATATGGGACTGAACTTAATTCAGATACTCCATATATTAGTAGGCTTAGCTCTTTAATTTAGCTAAAGCCACAACAGCCAAATAATAATAGTAATAGTAACAAGTCAGATGTCACATGACTTATATATAGCTTGCACTTACAAATATGTAAAATTAAGAGCACGCTAATAGCTCTAAACAAGCTTTTTTTTTTTATTTATGATAAATGCTACTACAAGAGAAGGCATTCAAATCATTTTTATTTTAAATGGTCCCCATCCCCAGACCGGTTTCGACCTATGGGTCTCTTCAGTGAGGAGTTGGGACATTAGATCTAAAAAACCAACTCAAGCAAAGCATTTATCTAAAAGATAATTGTTAGAAGAAGATCTGAAACTTTTAGACATCTACATGTCTTTAAAGTCAGCTCTCCAACTAAAAAAATCATATGGGACTGAACTTAATTCAGATACTCCATATATTAGTAGGCTAACCGGTCTGGGGATGGGGACCATTTAAAATAAAAATGATTTGAATGCCTTCTCTTGTAGTAGCATTTATCATAAATAAAAAAAAAAGCTTGTTTAGAGCTATTAGCATGCTCTTAATTTTACATATTTGTAAGTGCAAGCTATATATAAGTCATGTGACATCTGACTTGTTACTATTATTATTTGGCTGTTGTGGCTTTAGCTAAATTAAAGAGCTAAGCCTACTAATATATGGAGTATCTGAATTAAGTTCAGTCCCATATGATTTTTTTAGTTGGAGAGCTGACTTTAAAGACATGTAGATGTCTAAAAGTTTCAGATCTTCTTCTAACAATTATCTTTTAGATAAATGCTTTGCTTGAGTTGGTTTTTTAGATCTAATGTCCCAACTCCTCACTGAAGAGACCCATAGGTCGAAACCAGTCTGGGGATGGGGACCATTTAAAATAAAAATGATTTGAATGCCTTCTCTTGTAGTAGCATTTATCATAAATAAAAAAAAAGCTTGTTTAGAGCTATTAGCATGCTCTTAATTTTACATATTTGTAAGTGCAAGCTATATATAAGTCATGTGACATCTGACTTGTTACTATTATATATATATATATATATATATAGTGACCCAGGGAAAACGAAAGAAAATTTCCTCAAATCAGACTTATACTAAAAAGTTTTTATTTAAAATCTGGACAGATCTTAATTCTATAATTAATTATTCAAATTAAGAAAAAATTGTAAATAGTTGCTTCAGCTATTAACCCATGGTGATAGTAAGTCTTAATACCACAAAAGAATGATCATGAATGAAATTTCTTTAAGGATATTTAACACAAAAAAGTCTCCTTTAATAACTAATTCCTGTTAATCAGAAATTTTTATAAAATAGTGTATGTTTAACAACAAAGTCAGCTTATTATAGCTTTTCATTTGCCATTAACTCTGTGTTACATACATCCCTGGGCCAGGTCTCATTTGATTTTAAAAAACAACACTACTATTCATTTGAGGAGAATTGTTATCCTCAATTTGCTACTTAGTTGCTATGATATTACATGATGCTCTGAACAACTAATCCATATATGATTGTTATTATTAGTAATTTTTTATATTTTAAAGATCTAATGATATAGTTATTAGCAGATCTGAAGTGAAGGGAGGTGCAGCCGGTACATTGTTCTGAGGTTCATAGAGCGCAAAGGGGACCCATGAAGGGAAATTTTTTAAAATTTTTTTACAAAACCAAATTTTAAAAAGAAAAACAATATTGGATATACTTCATGCTCCATACTTTGTGCATATAGCAAAATTGCCTTGCAGTCTTTTTTTTGACATAATCTTTATTAATCTGAACACTCAGTGAACAGTTGTTTATGTAATTTATTGAATTTTATTTTCATTATTTATTTATCTAAGTTTGTCAGTTTAGTTATTGTTTATGAATATATTTTATATTTCATTTCAGTTTATGAATGTTTATGAAATGTCATCTTAAAAATCTGGAACTCAAAAATGCAAGGAAAAACAGAAATGAGATTAATAAAAAGGGGTGACAAATATTTTTTTAATTTCGTGCTAAATGCAAAACTAATCAAAATGAAACTTTAAATTCAGAACAATGTGACACAAGTGCAGAACTGAAACAAAGGGCAGAATCTCATGAGGTCAGTTGGTTTGTCAAGAAACATCAGATCAAGTACATTTTCAGTTTAAAGATTTAGAGAACCAATTCAATGTTAGTGATGATAGAACTTCACTATCTATAGAATCTGGGCATGGCAGATGTAATGTGGTCAAATACTGGTATTGATAATGACTTTTTATAACAGAGTATCTTCTCAATTGGATATAGAAAACTGTTTATTAAAGGTCATATTGGCTTTCCTAAAACATTTCACAAAGATATAGATAACTAGTTTTAGGTTTTTACTGAAAGTATTCTAACATTTCAAAGTTTAAATGGTGAAAAACATGACTGAGTTTGGCTTGTCTGGAGTGAAGTTAAACAAGCATTATTTAGGTTTTCTTGCTGATTATTTTGGGACAAGATTTGTTGCAGCATTAGCTCAGAATCTAAGTCTATGCTTGCATTAACAAAAGGATCATCAGCAACTAAAAAATGGCAAAAATTATGTATTCACATCCCACAACATGAAAGAAGCAATAGTCATAGACAGTGCTATCAGACTTGGCAAGAATAGAAATATGCCTGTTATCTGGCAAGGGCATCAACAATCTATTGGACACATCAGTTGAAACAGAATCTGTCAAGGTACAACATTATGAAATGATTTGTTGATGTTGTATTATTCCTTGGTGAATGGGGGGCTTGCTTTGTGTGGCAGTTCCCTATACATTGGTAAAAAATACAATGGAAATTTTCTGGGAATCATAGAGTTATTGCCTCATTGAGATCCAATTCTAAAAGAACATTTTTTTCAAGAGTCACAAGAAAAGGATGAATGACTTCCAAGTACATTATCTCAGTGCCAATTCCTAAAACAAGTTAATTGTTGAATGTTCTTCACTTGTAAAGCAACTTGGAGAATAGGAAAACTACAAGTACTTTGCTGTTATTATTGATTTCATGCCAGATTCATCCCTTGTTGAGAAAACATTTCTTTTGGGTTATGTAATACCATATGAAAAACAGTATGAAATTGTAGAAAGATTTTTATAATTTGTTGATGCAATCCACAAAACAGGATATGTTATAATACAGATGATAATAGAAACATTGAAAAAACATGATGTACCATTGTTAGATTGTCGTGCACAATGCTATGGAGAATGTAGCCAACATGGCAGAAAAATATGAAGGTGCACAAGCAAGAATACTCGAGCAACATGAAGCGGCATTATTTTCACCATGTGGATGCCACACACTTAATTTGTGTAGGCATGATGCAGAAAATGTATTCATGAATACATAACATAGTTTGGAACTGAACAAACTATTTACAACTTTGTTTAATTCTAGTTCAAGCTGATAGAAAATCTTGCAGAAGTATGTTGGCTATTCTCTTCATGGCATATCTAACATATGGTGGTCAGACCATTTGTAGCCTATCTTCCAGGCATCAAATTAGCATTAGAAACCTTGTTGGAGTTGAACCTAACTACAAAACAAAAGCAAAGATTAATGGAACTTTGTCTTATATCACAACCCTCATTTGAGTGATAATGCCTATTATATGGTACATAGTATTAGTTCTAGTTGATATATATATATATATATTGTAATGGAACGTACTTGCTGCATTCCATTTAAATTAAAGAATGAAGGCCCCAAACATTAGGAAAGCCAAATATAATGGAATGTATCTTTATATGATATCAAATGAAAATAAACATATGAACTTTTGCAACAATAATCATTAGTTAACCAAGCCCCTAACTTTGATACACCAAATGTAATGAATAATTAAACGAACATATTATGCTCACCACGTTGTGGCGTCCAAATGTAATGGAACATAGTTTTACTCCATTATACAATCATCAGTTAATTGGGACCAACAGTTTATGGTGCCAAATGTAATGGACAATATATCATATAGACATATTATATCTCAAATGTAATGGAACATCAATATATGAAAAGAAAATAATGCTTCAAACATTGGATGATAAACGTAATGGAATATATATAATCTAAATGAATCCAATTGTTGAGAAAGCCTAATATAATAAATTGTATAATTTAAATGAAGAAAGACAAAATTATCCCAGTTATATTTAAATAAATTGTTTATATGCCCTTCCAACTAGCTATACATGAAATAAATCTAAAATCATACAGAGCAATGAGATCTATCATTATAATTTATTTTCAAGGTTGATATGACTAACTAATCAAATATATATCAGAAACAAAGGGAATTCTATTAAATCCAATATACACATCTATTATGTAAATTTATGTATATCTAAACATATCAATGAATAACAATATGTGTAAGTGGCCTAAAGACTAAACAATAAGTGAAATATGAAGTTATCCTCTATTAAATTGTGAATTCAATTAATTTCATAATGACTCTGGCATTAAAAGAAAAATAAGAATAAAATATTAATACTCTTTCAAATAAATTACAAAGGCATTACTTATAAAACAAATAGTACATCCTTTATTTTATATTATGGTTTAATTTTAGGTAATATCAATGTTTTAAATACAAACCCAAATAATAAATATACATATATACTTGCAATAAGTATATATATTAAATATATAAAGACATATCTGTGCTTAACAAGTAGATATCAATATAAATACAAATCCATATTTATATTTTTCAGATATTTAAAATAATAAAAAAAAAATATTATATACAGCAAATACATATAAATTATTGTTTTGGTATGCATAAGAATCATTATATAAAGTTAAAAAAAAAAATGGAAATAAATTAATAATAAAACATTTTTTTTTTTATAATAAAAATTTGCGAATATAAATTTACTTATTAAAATATACATAACAACTCATATGCAACCCAAACTTATAAGCCATACTTTAAGATTTTAAATTACTTAAGTGTTAATTTTGACACCTGTTAAACGTTTATTGCTGTTAGAAAACAAGACGCTTGAATTGAATATTTATAAAACGTTATATTTTTATAATGAAAAATAAAAGTAAACAAAAATATCGATCTCAAAAATATATTTATATATCATTTATACATATAAAATTATTTACTACCTTTCAAAGTTCACTTGGTTAGTTTTCCTTCAAAAGTCAACTTATTCCATTGTTTTATTTCTTTATCCGTTTAATATTAGAATGCATTCTAGTGAAGGTGAGGAAACTATCACGTTAGAGAAAATTGTCAATTCTTGGATATATGTATATTTTTATCCTTCTAAAATTTCTTTCCTTGAAAAATAAATAAATAAATTGAAATGTTAAATCCAATATATTAATTCTAGTTACCTCCAGATTATTATTAGATTGACCATTATAGATTCCAGATAGCTATGTCAAATTTCGGCTTCAGACGCGATGAAATTATGTATTGAAATTTTCCTAGTTTTTCTTTTTAAACTGCCTTGGAATAAATGAAAGAAAACGGTGCAGCCTCTTGGCTGCGATATATCTCTATTAGCCTGTCATGATTTATGTATTTACCATAGAAATCTATCTTATTCCAATATTCTGAAGAATGGTAATTTCAAAGAAACAAAGTACAACAAAATTTTATCCTTCAGTTGGTTTTATTACTATCTTAATAATAATAATAATGGCTTCTTTTTTTTTATTGTTGCTCCACGTGCTAGCAAAATGCTGTTTTGAAAACCCTCGTTACACATGTTTTCTTTTAAACAATTAACATTAAAAAAAATAAAATATCAAACATATATATATATAAAAATATTAAATTGAAAATTTACTTGACAGCTTTAAAAATATACATAAATAATAATATTGCATTTTTTAATAATCACTGCAAATAAAATAATTTTTTTTATAATCAACAATTTATATGTCTTTATTTATTTATAATAATTAAATATTCATAACGATGTACCATCAACATATAAATAAAATAATAACTTCAAACAATAACTATACTTAATAACCATAAACAATAATACTTCATGTATAAACATCAACTCAAAGAGGTTTTTTTTTTTATATATAACAAATGATAATTTTTAAAATATAGATAGACTTATCGATATTTACAATACCCTCTAATCCACCGAAAAAAAAAAAATGTCTTTGCAAATAACTAATTAATTATGAGATATCGAAAAAAAAACTTCTCAAATTTGTAATCTTTCTACTGACTAACATGGTTTAAAGAATATTATTTTCATATTAATAACCATATTCATTTATTTATATCTATCTTTTAGATCATCTAGATATTTGTCCAAGTTTTCTTTAAAAAAAAATAATAATCAAAAGTGCCTTTTTAATTCTTCTTGAAAAGAATTTCCAGTATGTTAAATTCTGTGAAGAAATTTGCTTTGATTTACAAGATTTTTATATAACGTTTTGGTATAATTCAATTGCTTTAGAATAATTTTCGGATCAGCTTCTAAAAAAAATTTGCTATGATCTCCTTACATTTTGCCTCTATATCCTTTATATAAATACTAACTTGATCATAAGCACTAACATAGTTCTTAATTTTATCAATAATAGTTGCTACTTTATCAGATAATCTATTACCTTTCATTTGAATATCGTAATAAATATCATCGGCTTGAGCAAGTCTTTGTTTTAATTCACTTGTTCTATGTTCAATTGAAAACAATTCTCTGGGCAATTTTGAATGGTATTCATTCAAATTTTTTAAATAATCCTTTAAAAATTGCAAATTAGATTGATGTGATACAACTTCAACATTAAAGAATTCTTGAAAATCATTTTGTTTTACAACAATAACATTACTATATTAATTCTTTTCAGTTTAACTTTAGGTTTACTTAAATCTCTTTCCTTAGCTATATTTTCTCGAAGAAAATCTTTACTAATCACATCATCACTTCTCATTTTAAGTTTAATTTTGGCTTTGCCAATTTCTTTTTCTTTATCAATAATCTTTCTGTCAAGAATTAAATTAAATATCTTTTCATTTATTCTTTTAAATTTTACCTTTGCTTTCCCTACATCTCTTTCCTTGTCAATATTCTCTCAGAAAATCAATATTATTTATCTTTCCATCTATAACTTTAAGTTTAACTTTGGCTTTTCCAATATCTCTTTCTTTATTTACATTTTCTTTAAAAAAATCTATATTAATCAGATCATCTTCTATCATTTTAAGTTTGATCTTAGCTTTTCCAATTTCTTTTTCTACATCAATAATCTTTCTACCAATATTTAAATTGAATACCTTTTTATTTATTCCTTTAAATTTCACTTTAATCTTCCTCATATTTTTGTTATGATTAAGTATCTCCTTAAGAAAATCTATTTTAATTTTCTCCTTATCTCTAAGTTTCAGTATTATTTTGGCTTTGCCTATGTCTCTATTTGGATCAATTTCTAATCTTATAAAATTTATTTTAGGCATTGCATTTTTAATTTTTGTAAATACTATTTCTTTGTATTGTAAATATCGATAAGTCTATCTATATTTTAAAAATTATCATTTGTTATATATAAAAAAAAAAACCTCTTTGAGTTGATGTTTATACATGAAGTATTATTGTTTATGGTTATTAAGTATAGTTATTGTTTGAAGTTATTATTTTATTTATATGTTGATGGTACATCGTTATGAATATTTAATTATTATAAATAAATAAAGACATATAAATTGTTGATTATAAAAAAAATTATTTTATTTGCAGTGATTATTAAAAAATGCAATATTATTATTTATGTATATTTTTAAAGCTGTCAAGTAAATTTTCAATTTAATATTTTTTATATATATGTTTGATATTTTATTTTTTTTAATGTTAATTGTTTAAAAGAAAACATGTGTAACGAGGGTTTTCAAAACAGCATTTGCTAGCACGTGGAGCAACAGAACAACAAGAGGAGGCCATTATTATTATTAAGATAGTAATAAAACCAACTGAAGGATAAAATTTTGTTGTACTTTGTTTCTTTGAAATTACCATTCTTCAGAATATTGGAATAAGATAGATTTCTATGGTAAATACATAAATCATGACAGGCTAATAGAGATATATCACAGCCAAGAGGCTGCACCATTTTCTTTCATTTATTCCAAGGCAGTTTAAAAAGAAAAAACTAGGCAAATATATTTCATCGCGTCTGGAGCCGAAATTTGACATAGCTATCTGGAATCTATAATGGTCAATCTAATAATAATCTGGAGGTAACTAGAATTAATATATTGGATTTAACATTTCAATTTATTTATTTATTTTTCAAGGAAAGAAATTTTAGAAGGATAAAAATATACATATATCCAAGAATTGACAATTTTCTCTAACGTGATAATTTCCTCACCTTCACTAGAATGCATTCTAATATTAAACGGATAAAGAAATAAAACAATGGAATAAGTTGACTTTTGAAGGAAAACTAACCAAGTGAACTTTGAAAGGTAGTAAATAATTTTATATGTATAAATGATATATAAACATATTTTTGAGATCGATATTTTTGTTTACTTTTATTTTTCATTATAAAAATATAACGTTTTATAAATATTCAATTCAAGCGTCTTGTTTTCTAACAGCAATAAACGTTTAACAGGTGTCAAAATTAACACTTAAGTAATTTAAAATCTTAAAGTATGGCTTATAAGTTTGGGTTGCATATGAGTTGTTATGTATATTTTAATAAGTAAATTTATATTCGCAAATTTTTATTATAAAAAAAAAAAATGTTTTATTATTAATTTATTTCCATTTTTTTTTTAACTTTATATAATGATTCTTATGCATACCAAAACAATAATTTATATGTATTTGCTGTATATAATATTTTTTTTTATTATTTTAAATATCTGAAAAATATAAATATGGATTTGTATTTATATTGATATCTACTTGTTAAGCACAGATATGTCTTTATATATTTAATATATATACTTATTGCAAGTATATATGTATATTTATTATTTGGGTTTGTATTTAAAACATTGATATTACCTAAAATTAAACCATAATATAAAATAAAGGATGTACTATTTGTTTTATAAGTAATGCCTTTGTAATTTATTTGAAAGAGTATTAATATTTTATTCTTATTTTTCTTTTAATGCCAGAGTCATTATGAAATTAATTGAATTCACAATTTAATAGAGGATAACTTCATATTCACTTATTGTTTAGTCTTTAGGCCACTTACACATATTGTTATTTTTTTTTTTAACTTTATATAATGATTCTTATGCATACCAAAACAATAATTTATATGTATTTGCTGTATATAATATTTTTTTTTATTATTTTAAATATCTGAAAAATATAAATATGGATTTGTATTTATATTGATATCTACTTGTTAAGCACAGATATGTCTTTATATATTTAATATATATACTTATTGCAAGTATATATGTATATTTATTATTTGGGTTTGTATTTAAAACATTGATATTACCTAAAATTAAACCATAATATAAAATAAAGGATGTACTATTTGTTTTATAAGTAATGCCTTTGTAATTTATTTGAAAGAGTATTAATATTTTATTCTTATTTTTCTTTTAATGCCAGAGTCATTATGAAATTAATTGAATTCACAATTTAATAGAGGATAACTTCATATTTCACTTATTGTTTAGTCTTTAGGCCACTTACACATATTATTATTCATTGATATGTTTAGATATACATAAATTTACATAATAGATGTGTATATTGGATTTAATAGAATTCCCTTTGTTTCTGATATATATATTTGATTAGTTAGTCATATCAACCTTGAAAATAAATTATAATGATAGATCTCATTGCTCTGTATGATTTTAGATTTATTTCATGTATAGCTAGTTGGAAGGGCATATAAACAATTTATTTAAATATAACTGGGATAATTTTGTCTTTCTTCATTTAAATCATACAATCTATTATATTAGGCTTTCTCAACAATTGGATTCATTTAGATTATATATATTCCATTACATTTATCATCCAATGTTTGAAGCATTATTTTCTTCTCATATATTGATGTTCCATTACATTTGAGGTAAAATATGTTTATATGATATATTGTCCATTACATTTGGCACCACAAACTGTTGGTCCCAGTTAACTGATGATTGGTATAATGGAGTAAAAGTATGTTCCATTACATTTGGACGCCACAACGTGGTCAGCATAATATGTTCGTTTAATTATTCATTATATTTGGTGTATCAAAGTTAGGGGCTTGGTTAACTAATGATTATTGTTGCAAAAGTTCATATGTTTATTTTCATTTGAGATCATATAAAGATACATTCCATTATATTTGGCTTTCCTAATGTTTGGGGCCTTCATTCTTTAATTTAAATGGAATGCAGCAAGTACGTTCCATTACAATATATAT
>JAQFVV010009020.1:0-18703 GCA_028023455.1 Epiperipatus broadwayi | reverse complement strand
CTTCCGATCTTATATATTAAGGTGGATCTAGTAAGAGTAAAGTTTAAGTTTATAAAAAATAGAAGTAATTAGGAGATTATTAAAAATGAATACTATATTTAGATTAATAGTTGTTCTTGAATATCTATGTATATAATTAGGAATACACAAGTATAATTTATATTTATTTTCTATTTTGTATTCATATTGTATATTTAATTTTATATTAACTGGATTATTTTATTTGGGTTTGATTACATTTAAATCTGGCTACCTTGGTTTTTGAGCTGTAACACAGAGCATGTATTAGATAAACTGAACCTGTTCACATTCATATCAATTGGCTGATAACTTTGTAATCTTGGGATCTGACCAAAGTAACATATACATAGAACTTGTACATAACGTTTTTGGCAAAAAAATATGTACACCAATCTTGTACATGATATTCTGGCAAGATTTACATGTTATCAGGGGGCTTTAATATGAATGTGAAACACACACTGTAGGTCAAGTACATGCTCTATGTTGCAGGTCTAAAAATAAAGAAAAGTAAAAACACAGTAAACATATTTATCACTTTCAATATAAGTATGATTTTGAACAACACATTCAAATATGTATGACTTAGATATGGACAACATGTAGGAATGATATTTGAAATAAAAAAAGATTTGTCTTCTTAATGAAGTGATGGCACTCCAAAATGTTTAGTTTAAACATGCACTAAACATACAGTAAATGATTTGGGTTTTTAAATAATGAGGCATTCAATTGTGTACCAGTTGGACACTAACAACTAAGCAAAAAAAAGTGATTTGTGATCTTAATGAAATGATGGCATTACACAAAAACTTTTTAGTTTAAATGTGTACTAAACAAACAGTAAATGATTTTGGTTTTTCAATAATATTTATAAAAATGCATTAACTATACTTACCACTTTGACACTAACAATTTTTAAGAATGACATTCCCAATAAAAAAAATGATTTGCAATCTTAATGAAATGATGCCATAACACAAAAAATATTACTAAACAAACAGTAAGTTATATTGGTTTTTAAAATAATATTTACAAGAATAAATTAGGTACACTCATATGATATTTACTGTATAAATATATATATATATATATATATATATATATATATATATATATATATATATATATATATATATATATATATATATATATATATATATATATATATACAGGAATTGTCACCTTGAAACAAAACATTTAATATTACCTCACAAAATGGAGATCTCTACTAAACATTTTACCTCTGAAAATGTAGCATGTGATTGCAGAATTGCAGCGAATGGTGGGATTTTCAACATCAATGCCATTAAATGTATTTGTTTTATAAACAACTTAAACCCCAAAAAGAACAAAATCCACAAGAAATACATATTAATTATGAGACTTTTATTAAGTTTTTATCCTGGCAGTACCATCTTTTATATTATTAAGTATGGCAAAAAGAAATCTGGACAATAAGTGAAAATGTCAAAATATTACAAAAAAGATCATGATATAGGTAAAAACACATTTCCACACCTATAGTCACAAAGTTTATTTCCTTTCAATTTCCTGTCATCATTACATTACACATTTATTGTGGGTGTGAAAAGGCCTCCTATCTCCCCTATGTTGCAGCTCTAATACAAAAGTACCAATTTCAGTTTAATTATGTACTGCTATACATTTATGTTGTTGCTAATTTTTATTATTTACATATTTTATGATATTATTTATACAGTGATGCATTTTATTTTATTTTTCTCATTATATCGTAGATCTGAAGAAGACTGCAGAACAGTTAAAACAAAGTTTATCTATATATGTATAATAAAGAATTTTGCTAAAATGTGTTTGATGTGGTTTGAATAAATTGTATTTATAAGACTTTTCCAGCAAAATAAAGAAAAAAGTGATTTTGGGATTATTATTATTATATTATCATTATTATTATTACTATTATTATTATTATTATTATTATTATTATTATTATTATTATTAATAATAATAATAATAATAATAATAATAATAATAATAATAATAATAATAATAATAATAATAATAATAATAATAATAATAATAATAATAATAATAATAATAATAATAATAATAATAATAATAATAATAAATTTAATTTAGTACATTTAACATATTTTACATCCAAACAAAAATGCCCACCTAATTCAGTTCACAAGACATTCGCACAGTTTTTTGTACAGTAGACTTAAATATTCTATCATTTGCTTCAACTATATTAACAACACTAAAATATTTATTATACAATTTAGATAAACTTACTAATGTCATATTTTTTAATGCTTCATTTTTAAACTTTGTACTATTACAGAACGTTTTTAATCATTGTTTATCTTCATGTTCAATGATAATATTGTCTGGCAACTTCTCAGATCTATTATACCTGATGTAATTTTTTTAAGTACTTCATATCAGTATAAATTCGTCTTTTATAGAGTGCATTTTATACATACATTATTTCATATTTAATATATTTTAGAATTTTTTTTACAAACTCTTTCCAGTGCTAATCTATTACTTAATTTACAGGAGTTCCAGGGCACAGACCCTTAATTTAAAACAAGTAAAACCAATGTATGCAACAAATACACACATGTATTTCTTCTAAGCATTTTACTGCTTCTTAGAATGAAACCCATTACTATTGAGTATTCATTTATATAATCTCTTTAAAGCGCATGTGCATTGGCTTAATCGCTAATACTATTACATAAATAAACATTCGCGCTATATAAAATAATATCTCATTATATATGTTTAATTTCAACTAAAGAATGACGGTTCGTAAATTGTAAAGATTTGCAAAGTGTCATTCGTTCAAACTTAATAAATGTAATTTAAAGTGATCGTGGAACATCTCACACTCTTATTTCCACACACTTAAGATTTGCCCATACATAAACGTTTGGGTCTGAAAGAATGGGTGGATTCATTCCATTCTTTCTAAAATACTATATCTCGTGTCTGGAAAATTGAGTATTCATTTATATAATCTCTTTAAAGCGAATGTGCATTGGCTTAATCGCTAATACTATTACATAAATAAACATTCGCGCTATATAAAATAATATCTCATTATATATGAGTGTTTGTAATGATATATTGAATACTGGCATTAAAGGTTCCATTATTGTCAAAAATAATATATAAATCTTTTGATATTCTTTTCTTGAAATAATTTTAAATTTAGTGTATAATTGAACATACTTGTAGATGGTTTTTTAGAAAAGGATGTGACACAACAATTTTCAATATTAATTTCCATACAGTTTCTTACACATTAATACTGAAATCTTTGGATATCAGATTGTAAAATTTTGTGATCATCAAAATTATTAATATTTTTATACAATTTGATATCATCTACAAAGCAAATAATAACAGAAACAATTAACACTTCTCTATATTTAAACAATAAACTGAAAAGAGTAGTGGTATAAGTATATGCTCTGGTCCACTCCTTTATCATTAAAATATTATATGATCTTGTAAACATAAAAGAAATTAAACTGGGTCTATCTGAGAGAAAAGATACAAATCGGTGCAGAAGTTCAAAACTAAAAACATTAGTATGCAACTTACAAAACAGGAGTGATCCACTCAGGCAAATGCTTCACTTAAAGTAAAATAAATGACAACTATCTGCAACCTGTTATCAATTGCATTTGCAATAGCAAGTTGAATATGTACCAAATTAGTCTCAACAGATCTATCTGATATAAAAAGATGTATTTTCGATAATAATCTAATTACTTTACCTATTATATTATTATAGACATATTCTTTAAAATTTTTCAACTCTACATAATGAAATAGGTCTATAATTACCAACATCATTTGATTTGAATTTTGGACTTAATTTATTGTTTTGGTTTTTAATTGTTTTGTTATTTTATCTAACATTTTTTTCTGTTTCGTCTAGCGTCACGTCGTGCCATAACATTGCGATAATGTCCATTATTAGATTTAATATTTGCAAGTAGCTTTTTATTTTAATCATAAAATATAGCAGATTTTTGAAAATAACTTTTTTATCATCTTGTTTTTCATAGTACATCAGATTTTTGAAAAATTATTTCTCAACTATCTTCTTTTCCATAAGAATCCTTTGTAACCTGCATTTCCAATTCTGTTGTTTTCCTTCATCATTTTTGTACTGAGCAATGCCAGATTTGTATCTGTTTCTTGCATGTTGATTTCCTATAACAGTTACTAAAATGATTTCTAAATAGTTCTTCAAAAAGTCTGTTATCCCCACAAAATGTATTTATAAATATTTTATTTCTTCTATAAAAATAGGAGTTTTAAATACGATCTCTCTTTTACAAAGCAAAAGTCTACAACTTCTGTAACTTCATCTAAATATATTTTGTATGTAGTGAAATATTCAACTGTTTTTGAATATTTAGGTATTTATATTACTTTTTTTTTTCTACACCAGGATTTAATCATTATCATTTTCTGTTAATTGTTTATGTTTTATTAAACTAGGCGCCATTTATATGCCTATAATTTCTGGTTAGTTAAATTATTAAACACCAACTATTGATCATCATCTTGTCCTTAGCTGGGCCACCATTTATCAAATATATATATATATAATCAATCAATTATTTTTCTTAATAAACTGGGGTTCACTATGATCACTAGATGGTATATACAGTCAAGCAGACAGAGAGAGAGAGAGAGAATGAGTGAGACTAAAGATTTAAATATGATATAAAAGCATTTATTGTTAATTCAGTTGGATATCCCCAGGTATTATGAGATCCTGAAAGATGATTTATTTTCGTTCTATACTGACACATTAATTAACAATTAAATAATCACTTTTGAACATCTGTACTCACCTTTTCTTCCATTCATTTCTAATCATTACACAACAACATTAAGCATAGAAAAGACACTCATAACTCTCCCTGATCTATTTTGAAGGTAAACAGAAAAAAACATTAATTGTAAAAAAAAACTACAACATATTTATTGGTCCATATTACAACTTACACTATAAATCTTCACCAATTGCTTGATGCTGAACATTGGTATTTTTCTAAATATTAGAATGATTTGAGCTAAGCCTATGTTATTATACATTACATAAATATATATTACATGGCTGATGCCATGAATACATGACACAGACTGTTATTATTTTAGCATATGTTTGTATAAATTATTGAGTAAAAATGCCATACTTCTGGAAGCAATTTTTATATGAATTCTTTCACTTTTTGACATCTGCAAAAAATTCTTAAGAATTTTAAAACTCTTATGAAATTTACTGATATGTTAATCCTGTAAAATTCACTAAAACGTACTGACCTTAGAATATCTTGTAGATAATATAAAAATATGAAGAAGACTTGCTATTGTATAATTAAGAACACATCTTAAATATAATCATGCAGACAGAAATAAAATAAAGCTCTGGTTCTTAGCTACACAACCAGCCATACAACATAAAAAATAACTTTGCACATATTTTAAAATATACATAAACAGAATAGAATTAACTGTATTCAGAAAATAATCTTATTATAAAGTTAAACATATATTTTTCACTTGGACATATTTATCGAGAGTTCATAATACAGAAATTAGTTAACTACCAAGACACTAAATAAATAAAGTAAAATCACATAAATAAATATGGTCCATCGTGAATACATTTCTAACCAAAAATGACATTTATCAGATGAAGCAATATTTGCATAATATATACTTACTTATGTTATTTTGAATTCAATAACCAACACCATTCTGTGGGTACTCAATATTATCCAATTTCCATACTATAATTTAATAATAACATATTATTTATTAAGATAAATTTTATTATTCAAAGACTTTTTTCCTTTATCTTTCATCAGAAATTTTAAAATATGATGGTCTTTTAAAGAAATGTAAACAGTTATTTAAAATTCATTAATTTTATTTATTTTTAAAATATGTACTACCAGATATCTAAACAAATTTGATTAACATATATTCTCCTCTCTTACACACTTACATTTATGTATAACTATTAAATTAAATTTATTATTGGTAATCAAATAGAAATCTCATTAAAATTTTACATTAGGTATATATTTATATTTATATAACTACTTTTTTTAATTTAAATTTTTGTTAATGTTGGAGAAATTAATTAATATTCACAGTCTGATTATTGACATGAAATAACATATTTAAAAAAATAATATAATTTAGCATAATACCTTCAAATAATTTTCTATTATTAGGCTACCAGATATAATACTCACTTTTGATTTAATTTTCCTTCCCGCTCTTCCAAAGTATACTCTTAAAGATCTTGTAACATTATTCAGACTTAAAACAACAAAATTTAATATAATATAATATAATAAAAAATATTATTTCAATTCGAATGCATAAACTTACATATATAAATTATTTTCTTTAAGCAAATAAATTAAAATCAAATGAAACAAATTTGTGTCACTTCTTTAACCAGTCATTAAGTGATAGATTTGGTTAACATTTTCCCACATGAACATCGCTAGAAATTAAGTATATAAAAAGACACTTTCTGTTTAACCACAGTACTCTGAGTTGAGTTAACGTATTATTCATATCAAGATGATCCTTATAAATGATAGGGAATTTATAAATGTTATAGTTAGGTGCAATTTTCCAAAGCCATTAGTGCATGGAGTTGGAAACAATTCAGATTTGGAAGACATGCAAGGTATCAATGTTTTACAAGAATACTTGCAATTTAAGAAAGCCCCTTATAGATTTTCATCTACCCATTCATTGTCAAGCAAACACTTTGTTTTGTGCTATGTGTGCAACGTTTTGTTTTTACAAAGTTTGTTAATGAACGTTTCCCTCCATGCCATCTCTGTAGTAGAAGAGAAAGCTCATAAATCAAATGCAACTAGATGATCTGAGTGAAACTGCACAAGTAGCAAGGAGAAAAAGGAAAAAATTATTATTTTTGATTCTTATATAATTTTTAATAATTGATCTATGTTTGTCACCTTATATTTGATTTTTATAACAAAAATATTATTTATTAAGTAAACATTATGATAAGGATTAAGTATAAAGATTAAGTATAATTAAAACAATTAAACTCTCTTCTCAAAAAACCAGTTACAACAACAATTTATTGAAAAAAAAACTATTTTTAATCAACATTATTCAATAAAACATTAAGCCTACAGTTAATTACAAGTTTTTCGTCAAAATATTATTTAGTTAATTAATTGATCTTGATTTTATGGTTTTCTTCATGAAATCTGTTTAACACGAAAGAGGATGAAAACAGAAAATTTAAAAAACAATCTATTTTAAAGTATTATTTAAAATTTTGAATTGATCTTTCTTCTGTATTATTTAAGTCAATATTGCAATTTTTAACTTAAACAGTAAATATCTCTTGTAAATAAATATGTACTACCCCCCTTTCACAGATTAAATTTTAAGGTATTGTTCTGTTTTTCTGATATATTTAAGACCAAATCGATTACACCACTGATCTCTCTGACTAACAATGCACTTTCTATTTTATCTTTCAGGGATTGATATTGCTATTTGTTTTTAATACAAAAGAAGAACATTTTTCAAAATAAGTGCATGAAGTGTATTGAAATCTGTCCTTTACAATATTTATTATTGAAATAACATAACAAAACTAGTAATAAATTCTTTCCAGAAAACTCTCTTATTTAACTACTTTTACATAATGCCCTGTTATACACAAGTTCCCATGTCAATATCGCATATTTAAAAGCTATTAATATGATCTATTTGATTGAAAGTTTTTACATCTAAGCATCAGTCTCGTGAAGCATTAATAAATCTTCAAATCTGTCTTCTATAATGTTTTATGATTAGAGCTATGTTAAAGTAATATTAGAAACAATATTTACAGTCAAACACCGTTAATCAATTGTTTTTAGATAATACCATGATCTCCACAGATTTCCACATCCGCGTAGCATATTTCAAGATCACTAGGATGATTTACATTTGATGAAGAAGTTAAATTTAAATAAATAATAGAATTACTATAAAGCACATATATGGTATATCTAAAACTCGCATTTCATCACCATTTTTAAAACATACAGGCCAATCATTTATATCAAACAAATTGGTGCAACGAAATTACAAATTTATATATATATAAACACAGGTATATAATAAGCTTGTGTGTTTCAGTTATTCCATACTTCCTTTGAATTTTCAGTATCAAATTACTATATTTTGATTTACAAGAGTAAAACTTCGTCATTCATAATTTTCATACTAACCACTTCAAGGGAATATATTTCTGATAATTATTAATCGTTTATTAAAAAGATATTACTTCTAGCCATATGCAAACTTTAAACAAAAGAAAGTATTTTTAGACTAGAGATTATCTTTAGCCCAGCAATTAAGTTTTCAAATATAAAGATTAATTTTAAGTTTATATCTGCATTATATATAATCTCTAGTTTAATAAACCATGAATAATAGTCATCAAATTACTTTTCTAAAATGGATAGTGACATAATTGTAAATGGAGAACGTTTTATACTTTTAAATAAAAGTATATTACTTTAATATATATATAATAAACCAAGTCACAAATTGTGAAACTTGCCTTTAAGCTTGTGCTAAAATGTTCACTAGATGGAGCTTACTACTAGCTCCAAACAAGCTTTAATAATATGTGCCAACAGAGAAAGAATTCAAAATCTTTATCGTACTATCCTTATCTCCAGACCAATTGGTTTCGAGCTTAATGGCTCACTTCAGTGAAGAGTTAGGATTTCAGAAACTCGATCTAAAACTCCAACTTAGAGCACTTATTTAATACGTTACTATCAGTTTGAAAAATTCGAATTTTTAGAAACATAAATTTCTTCATATCTAAGCTTTACAAACCAGTTAGCTATATGGGTCTGAACTCAGTTCAGTTTTACCATATATTAATAGGTAAAGCAATATTACATCACAAAAGTCTTCAAAGGCACACTTATAATAATTAATAAAACAAATTGTATAAAATGCATTTGTGCGAACGTATCTAAATGTTAAATTTAAGTCGGGCGTGAATGGCTATATAGTTTTGTAAAGTTATATTAAGGGAGGGTAATCTTAGGTTATTTGTTTCGTGGTTGAATTGGCTCAATGGATTGGATATATTTGTGTAATTAGTAGATGTAGTATGAGGTCCACTACGGGAAGGATTGCATATATATGCCACACACCTTCTGTTTGCCTATGGATGGGTTTGTAAGTCGGCAGAAGACCGCAGTCCATTCCTATGGAGTTTTTTGTTTATTGTTCTACTTGCCAACAGATGTAACATTCCTGTTGGTGGAGAGTCAATGTCATCTCTAATTCTACTGACTGTTCAGATGTCCACTCCTGACAGTATAGTATTTTGTGTTGTCGTATCATGCTACATTGAATACATGAATGTATCAGATGGATTGGCGCCAGTTGATTGTGAAATTTATTGCCTAAGGTTAAATCAGGGAAGAATATTTTCTTTTCAAATGCAGATCTATGTAGTCTATTCATACTTGACTATCTAAATAAAATATTAAACTCATTGAAACTTAGTTAAATGTAAAATTAAAAGTTAATATAAAAATCTAAAATGTTAAACTTATTCCTCAAAATTTAAATGTTATTTTATATGTGCGTAAATAAATATTTTTATGTGTTAATTTCTGGCAGTGGCTTTTATTTATTGATATTTAAGATATAAATTAAGATATAGATTTTTATCTCTGCATCTCCGCTGAGCTAGTGACTTGGGCTAACGATCGGAATATTTAAATAAAGTGGAATCTTAACAGCGCATATCTGCCTACTTTATAAACTTTTCTAGGCTCAAATGCCTAGATGGCGCCCTGGTAGTTGCAAATATTGTTTTTGTGTTTAGATTCGATCTTCACTTTCATTTCGATCGTTATAATATATATATATATGAACTAATAAAAATATGAAAAATTAAATTAATATACACTATCTACAAACTTGGGGGAAAATGATGGAAATAATGGCTAGTATGTTTTTAATGGCTAGTATTTTTATATATTTTTTATAAGTGTATCTTTAACACTGTCATGTGTGTGTATCGCTTATCTGGGTACCATTAGGCTATCCAAATCTAGATAAAGTTATCTTATATACCTACTTATAGATGAACCTGGTTTGAACTCATTTGGTACATTATTTATAACAGGATGTAGAATTTTGTACTTTAGAACCATATCACATTTGCACTAACATTAAGAAAACAAAACATCCTTTTAATTCTTTAGTTGGGCAAATAACATTATCAGACAAAATTATTATATAACATTTTATTATCATAAATGCATTTGTAACATTCTCATAATTATGACTAGCTCATATTAAACACTATATGTTTGTCGGTGGCTGTTCAATAAAGCTTGAGTAACATTTGATGATCTTCTATGGTAGTCATATCTTATGTTGGCTCACAAATAAAAAATACAGTAAAAATCATTATTTATATGGCCATTAAATATTTTTTTACACGAATGGTTAATAAGATGATGATGATGATAATGATATTTCTGTTCAAAGCTTTATAGGTAACTCACAATATAATTTTAATCTTTTATCAACTTATAACTATTTACCTAAAATATTATCATATTTAAATTATGACTTAATTATTGATGTTCATCAGTGATGATGATGGTCATAACTACTCTCATAAGACAATGATTAACTCTTAAGTAAGATACATGCATATTTTAATAAAAAATTAACATCTATTACTAATCAGTCATTAATAATTCACATAGAAAATGTACATAGTTAACAATGATCAATTGTTTATATTTAAATAATTATAATAATACTAAAGATTTTTTCCCTTTCCCTTAATGAAAAGTAAACTCAATGATCATATCACTTGTAGATAAATAAAAAAATCTCATACTCTAGAAACACTTTTATTTTAACAATAAACACTCTATGCATGCCCATACTTGCCTATTGGGTATAACATATATTTTTACATTTATGAATTTAAACATAATATTAAAAGAGAAATGAGTAAAGAAAGGTTAGTCAGATCATAGTGATAAGAGCATTTACACAAATCAGTTTCAAATTACATATCTGACTTTTCACCAATCTAGATCATTAATTACTTTAAAAATCCATTTCTCAAAACACTAAATTTACACCAATTTTTAACATGCATGCTCAACAAATATAAATGTAAGCATACTTATATTACTAGATGTGTGTGTATTTGTATCAATTCCTATTATGGATAAAAAACTATTAAACCCTTTTGATGTACAATATAAACAACATATTTCATAATATTGGATCAATACACAATAAACATATTTTATAAAAATAAAATACACATAAAAATCATTACATGTAATAATCAAAGAATACATAATACATCAATAGAGCAATATTTATTATTATTAAAAATCTTCTGTAATTGATTCTCATTTTAAGATTTAAAGATTTAGAGAAAAAGAGAGAGAAATGCATTTATTATTAAAATATTTGTTAGTAGTCACTGATAAAAAATATAATTAAAATACATATTACCAGTTCTTTTACTTTCAAGGCACAAACAGTTTCAATAAGTCAAATAATTTTAAAGTCAGCTTGTTGAAAGTTTAGGATTTGAAATCAGTCACACAGTAATATATAGCACATGTAGAATTGCTATTTCCAGCAGTTTACTGAAACAGTCCCATTTTGACTTGGGCTTTCAATTTTTTTTACTGTAATGATGATGGTAAAATAACTAGGTTCAATGGGAACCATTTAGCATTGGAATGACTTCTTTGTTTTTTATGGATATAATTACTTTTAATAGACAGATGGATATTTCTGCCTTCCATATATTTTATCATTTTTTGCATTGTGCTTTTTTATTCAAATTCAGAAAATGGCATGGTTTCATAAATTTCAGCATTTTACTTCTTAGCTACATTTGGATGTAACAGCACAAGTTTGGCAATTTTTAATAAATATAAAATGTGTGGTTTCTGAAAAGCAATCAAGTTGTTATTCTACTCTTTCTTCTTTATCTTGATCTTCTATATATGTGCTTTGTTTGATGACATCACACATATTTTTGTTACTAAAAAAACTTGGTAATTTATAAATGCATTCCATTAGTGGTCTATTGTAAATCTTTTCTATCAATTGACAAAGTTTTTCAAACTTATTGTCTAGTAAGAAATCCAAAATGATTTAGCTTTCTTAGTAATTTAGCATTTTGGTCAGAACTCTATCATCTAAATAGTAGACTAATTAATGATTCTTTGTCTTTATCCTTCCACATGTTCCCCCATTTGACTGTATCAACAATGACCATTTGATCTCTTTCTCATTAACTATAGACATCAGTCTGAATGGTCAAGTAAATCTCTTTAAGTCTTTCAGACAAACCAGATAAATTGATCCTAAATAATATAATTGTTTTAATAGAAAAACAAAAATTTAATGGTAAATAATATAACTGTTTTTAAACAATATAACTTTTATAAAGAAATTATAAAATGAGTTAAATAAAATTATTTCTTTCAATATATCTGTAACCGTGACTAAGTCTATGTCTGTAAATACAGCACACACTCATCTGTACAAATATATAAAACTTGCCTATTACAAAATAACCCAAATGCTTTAAAAAGCTTTACATTAAAATTCATAAAATAAATCAGTAAGACAAGTATTAGAATCAAAGTATGATTAAAGAAACAATATTAGAATCTATTAAATTATAAATTAGCTTTAAAGAAGGTTAATAAGTAAAATTAGGTTGATGATTAATTGAATAGTTTGTGTCCACAGACAACTATTTATATGTGCTTTACAATTCTAACTTTTAAGTACTGCTATTAAACCATTCAATGTATGTATTATCCTATTGACTAACAAAAAGTTGAATAATGAAAGAACAAACATTTTCCCCACTTTCTGTTTGAGGTTTTGGGGTACTTGGTCATGTAGTGTTTGAACTCTTTCTTACAGCTCCTCCTACTTCTATAGAAGAAATTGTGATGATTTTTTTAATTTTATGCAGCTACTATACTGCAATTTAGCCATAGGCTAAATTGGAATTTGTACAATATATATACAAAATGGAGATTCTACTAAATAAAAATTATATTGATAAATATTTTTAGAAAAATTCAAATTTTATTTAAACTTTTCAAATACATTCAAGTGCTAGAAATACCATACAATTTAGCATATAACCTGACAGTTTGAGTGGTATTGTCTCCTCCATTCTTCAGGTGTTGCTTTCATGACGAATAACAATATTGTAAAAATTCTTTTGGTGGTTCTGCTACTTATCAGACCAGTTAAATCTAAAGAAGAGAGAAGAATAATACCACTCAAATTCTGGTGTAATATAATGTAACCGCCCACACCGACTTCCCTTACCGAAGCCCAGTAATGTCACGTCCTTTATATCTGGACGCTTTTGCCGTATTCCTACGGTGACATTCTCGTGTTTTGGTTGATGGTTCACTTCTATGAACCTGCTGTGTTCTTGCATCTGGGGGATTACATAATGTCCTGTGAAGATAATTTCAAACACATATACACATACGCTTATTTATTTTATACGTAAATTCGGATTGAATCCAAGTAGTAGGCACCAGAACTTTTATAAGAGTCCACCACATATGTGCATAAGCTCACTCAACTATATCACAAAACATGCCCGTGCATCACTCCAGTCGGAAGCAAGAAACGAACACAGCCAATATCACCTTTCAAATTACATCGTATATGTGATCTTTCAATCACGATCAATCAGACTTATCATATGAGGGCCCACCCTATATCCCACAGAATAAATTAATCCAAACTTAATATTAATCTAAGAGAGCATAATAAACATAAACATAAATATAATCAAATCCCAACACCAAAATATCAAATGCATTCATTCATATACAAACAAATTTGATCGCTCCAGCACTCATTCCCTATTATCTCAATTTATGTTGAAATTCCAAGCAATTAATAACAAAAAATACTAGTTAAATAAATGTTTTATTTTAATCTGTTTAATAACAATTCGTGCAGGTATATGACCGGCAAGCCGAGATAATTTAAATATAGATTTCAAGGTGACTTTGCACATATTTTAAAGAATGTTAATCTGTAGGCAAACTTATTTGGTTGGGTTCTCGAATCGTTCTTTAATGGTCATGAGTAACTTTATCATTTTAGCTTAATGTTTTAATAGTTCTGGTTATTAAAGTTATTTTACTTTGGTGCATAAGTGAATACGACAATTTAAAGATAGCTACCTGTGGAACATAGAAAGACTGTAAGAGGGATCCTGAGCGATGATTTCTTTATTAACGAAGCATTCTGGCAATTTGCAAGGTCTCAAAAGCGTGTGTGGTCCTTATGTGAAGTTTCTCCGGTGTTACGAGAATCCTATTGGCAATCAGCTGAGCTGGACGCGGAGGTCTGGCGGTCAAGCCATGAATTTTATGTTCAGCAACGCATCTCCGTTAGATTTCTACACGAAAGTTAGATTTTATTTCTTCTCTGGTTCTAATTTTTAATAATCCAAAAAGTGCTGTCTGGCCTTTTTGATCTCTTCCTTCCCGCCCTCACACCTTGCATTTTTTTCACCCAATCACTCCCATGCACCTGTGAGTTCCTTCATATTATAAGTCCATCGAGTATTAACTCAATTCAGTGATTTCTGGGATTGTTTACACCACTTTGGAATTTAACTCCATTTGACCATTTTTTCAGGTATTGTTTCGCTGGAGACAGAAGTCTGAGTTGTACAATGGCAGTGTACACTTTTTCTCACCTCTGTTTCTAAATTCGGCTTATTTTATCTAGGCGTACCAATGCATATCCTGCCTATTGTTTCAATTTCTCTAATTTTACATTTACTAATTACCCCCATTTAAAATAATTTTAGATCGCTTGGAATTTCAGAACATATTGCAAATTAATTAATTCATTTTCCCCTTTTGTTCAAAATGATTCAAATGATTTAATAAAAATGTCAAACTTGCGTTCAATCATTCCTCTCTCTTTATTTAATAAAAAAATGCAAAAAAACCTACAACTAATGATTACAGATTTATTCTTAAAAAAACAAAATAATAAAAAAAAACTCTTTTACTTTTTGATTTTAATAAATTTGACAGGTACTCTTATATAGCTGCAATCATGCTTTAGAAACGGCTTTAGAAATGGCTGTTTCTCGTTTATTATTAAAGCAAGACCACTTTTTTAAAAGTTTTGTTCCTGTCATTCATTTTGTCAGTTGAATATATGTTTAATATAACCTCATATGCCTGGGTTCAAATCCCATGTAACACTATTCTGTTACAATAATAATGTGAGCTATATTACAAACAGTTGAATGTTTTTGAAAAGGTTTAATAAAGTTCAAATTTTCTAAACCATTTAAAAATTACTATTAGATGATGGAAATAATCTGATATATAATAACAATTTCTTAATACCACAATTACAATCTTTCAGATAATTACTAAGAACTAATATTATGGTAATAAAGAATATTGCATTTAGTTATAAGACAGCATGACTGCAATTAATAATTAAAAGCTTTGAAAAATTATAAATTAAAAACACTTCTTATCGGTTATTTTTTTTATTTTTATAAAGTAATTTTTGCATTACACACAATGTTTAAATGTTTCATCCTCTGTACTTAACATTAAAATCCTTAGTTCAATATTGTTATACGGTACAAATATACTGGCATTTGTTAAAAGCTAAAACATAAAAGTAGATTTAGATTTTTTTTCAGCATAATTAATTTTGTTTAAAAAAACGTACAATGAAAGTTAAAATTGCCTTTCATATTTTTTTTATGTAATTAGAAATAAAAGTAGAATTGGAGAGAACAAAAAAATTCCAAAAGTAAAAAGATAAGATAAAAGAAAAATATTTTAGCTAATTAAAGATGGCTGAAAGATTTGCTAAATAAAAAGAACTTTGTAACTGAAAAATGAGTAAAGACTGTACAAGATTATGAATCCAAAACTCCATGATAATAGCATGCACAGAAGTTTGAAAACTGGGCCTCTAGTATAAAATGGCAGAGACCAGTTTAAAGAATGTGTTGTTTTCATTTGTTTCTCCATAGTTGGTCTTAGATAATAAAAAAAATATATATCCAGGATCGCCTTACATGGAAATAATTCTGCATGTCGGAGTGAATCGGAGCTTCTACAGAAATCGTGCCTGAAGATGTACACCAGAAAAACCTTTGTGACCGACAAGAAGAATGGATCACAAGATCAAAAAATAACCAAAGGCTGAGCTCATACTACCCTAAAAACTATGCATAGTTATCTACTACTTTCCCAATAAATTTACCGGTAAGCTATGACTTCATTATTCCTGATTGCGACAAATTTAGCATTTGCAAACAATTCGAAAAAAAAAATATATGTATATTAGGACCCCAATAGAGACTTTAATTTTTCTGTTCTAGAGAATTTTATTTATCCAAGAACTTTTTTTTATTGAGAAATTGTTTTTTATTAATTGATTCAAATCTGAATTAACGTATGTTCTCTCCAATTTATTTAATTAGTAATCTCTCTATTTTAATTTGCTAGAATAAAAATGTTTATTTGTAATACCAATTTTCATTTGTATGTTATTCTATAATATTTATTAGTGTTTATTATTAAATTTAGTAAGATTTAAAAACGTAATTTACTTTTGCCAATATGTTACAAGTTCCAGGAATAATAATATTTAGGAAATAATGCTCATTCATGGAAAAATATAATACCGATTACTTTCAAAAGTATCTTTTCTTTTTAATTTATAATTTGCGAGATGTTATATGACATTTTCAGTGGGTTTTTATATGATCCTGGTGCCTTTCAAATATATTAAAAACTGATTTCGTCGATAACGTAAATCGTAACTATTACTAGGTAGAGTTGATCAGGAAAGATAGTTATGTTTTTTTTGAGAAATAGAAATACAACTTCCTTCTTTTGACATAACTTGATCAATTTGTGTATTTATAATACATATAGAGCACTAGCAAAACGGAAAATGTTATAATACATAACAGGGTTATTTCCCAGATATAATTCTTGTACTGTTTTTTACACATATATTGATGTTTTCTCGGATCTTTTATAAGATAATTCTTGAATTGAGTTCATTTTAAATAAGAAAAATGCAAAATTTATCAGTTTACATTTTTACGTGATGTTTGATGTAGAAGAAAAGAAGTAACAAAAATAATTATCTTGTGATCTATATAAGTAATCTATCTAAAAGAAATAGAGTGGTAAAAAGAGAATACATTTTAAAGAAAGAACACAATTATGATGTTAGAAACAAAGAAAGTTTAAAACTGCCATTCAAAGAATGGTGATAGTTACAAACATTTTACAATTTTTTGAGTGAATTACATGTAACAAAAGATTAAGGATTTGTATTTGTAATGTTTTCAGTGAAAAATAGTTGAATAATTTATTGCTTATAATTCCTTAAAAAGTTTGTGCTACAGAGCTGACAGAGCTTGAGCAAAATCTCTGAATCATGAAATCGAAAATTTACCATTCTACTATCATTGCACATACCACTATTAAGTATTATTTTCGGTATTACTCTGCAATGAAGTCTAAATTGACATTGACAAGGCTGTAAAAATCTTTTGCTGTTAGTTATATATTGAAAACAATGTGTGATCAGAATTATACAAGTTTTGCTTTATTTTATGTTTTTAATGGCTGTGAATTTGGGCATTATAAAAAAAGGTATTGATTATTAAAATTTAATACATTCAACATCATTTGAAACTATCATGTATATATAATGGAAAGCAAAAGTGTGAATATTATAATAAATAACATTTCAAAACTTTTGCTTGAAAGTACATTTAAAACTTTTAAATGAAATCTAATCAATCAGCTTAAATTCTTCTTATTTTGTTCAATATGAAGCAATATTATTTATTGAAAATTGTTAAGTGTTGATTGATAAACAAAAACAGATTATTAATAATACAAATAAAGTCATGAAATATACTACCAAAAGAATGTTAGTGTTGTAACAGTCATATTTGAACATTCGTGCAACTAAATCCAGAGTTTAAGTAAATCACACCAAGGCAGACCGAAATGAGGTTGTTGAGACTCCGAGTCCAATCTCATCTCAGTTAATTTACTAACAATCAAAGATTTACTACCTTATGGATTACACATATGAGGCCACACCAGGATTTTCTTAATTCATGTGCTGGCAGTAGCACATCGGTAAAACATAATACTATGGGTGATGGATATATTTCAAATTATAGCTATATAAGTGTAGCACGACTATCATTATTAAATTTGGATTGTGATTCATAATAACTAAATACTAATAGTTAACTAATTAATAATGAGCAAAATTGAGACACTAAGCAGAAGTTAAAATTTATTTTAATTTTATAAAAGCCAAAATTTAACTAATGAAATAAATAATAAGAAATAATAAATTAACACTAGTATTATATGGATTGTCTCACTCACAGGTGATAAATCTAGGGCTTACAATTTATTAATATTTGATGATTATTTCACACACAGGTGATGATTTAGGAATACAAACAGTTTGGTTTACACACATGTATATAACCGGCATGCATGTGTTC
>JAQFVV010009019.1:0-18730 GCA_028023455.1 Epiperipatus broadwayi | reverse complement strand
TAACATGACACAGGTTGGATTACTATTGACACAGAATAGATCACTGCTGTCAGGGCTGATTTTATATATAAACTATGAAAATCTAGTGTTTAGTTTGATATCTTTGAGAAGAATCTAATTTTATACGACCATTTTAAAATATTCGAGCCAGTGGCTGAATTTGAAGACTAAAAGTTAAAACAATTATGAAGTCTTATATATATGTACTAACAATTTTAAGAAGTTCATAAAGTTTGAAAATATTACTAAGATAATTCACAAGCCAGATTCCCAAAAGAAGCATTTAAATAAACTTGCAACTTATAACATGTCCATTTTTCCTTATAACAATGTCAACCTATTTTATTTGAGTTCCAGTCTGTTATATAGCGATAATTAAGCACTGATAATTATAGTTTTAAATATTAATTCAGATAAAATTCTAATGATTTTAACAAGTTTGTAAATAATTTTACGACTTCTCAGATAAGTAATACTGTGAAACTTAATTGTTTTTTGAATAGTTATTTATATATATTCTAACCATGCCCGCCGTCGACCTCGTACCTCCACTTACAAATAAATAGATTACTATATTTAACGTCACCGGATTCTAGCTCTAATAATTAAATATTATATTAAAAAAATGTTTTACTAGCTCAAATTTCTTAAGAATTAACTTAGGTTCTGTTTAAAGTAAATTAACACAAAGATTTAATGTATTCATGAGACAAGAAGTGGAAATATGAGTTGGCAAGGTAGATCACATTGAGTCAATATCCCACAGGATACCACCTCAATGGCATAAGAACACTATCCCCCCTTTTATACTATTATTTCAAATAATAACTGCATAGTATTCTTATGACTTTCGCAACGTCTACTTACTAAGACTCATTTAATAACTATAATATTAATTCTGTTATCTTTAATAATAATGATCATCATCTAGCTCAATAAATTATAATCTCAGGTTCTTAATCTTTATTTATACTTCAACAAAATGCAGTAGCACATATGGTAAAGGATTTTATGCCATATCTACTACACTGCAATTAATAACAATAATGATTACAATCTTTCTTACTTAATCAAATTGGTATAAATTTCTTTTATTGCAAATTTATTACCATAATAAATCAATCAATATCAATATCATCTTTTGTCTTTAAACAATAAAGTAAACTAAGAAGTGGTAGTGTTTAGATAATCTGATAAATAAAGTAAGTGGCAATTAATAGCATATAATTTATCAAAATATTAGGATAGTGGATTTATGACCAATAACTTAATGCAATTTTATAATTACTTAATTATAAGAACATCAATAATAATTAAGATTAAACATATTTTTAGTTATCTTTTGTGCAAAATGTACTTCAGTGGTTGTGAAAACACTCTGTGAATTTGTACCATGATGTAGTGAAAACAATACCCAGACACAAGTTTTAATAAAACAAATTTAACAAAGTTTATTAACATCAAATAAATTTAAGTAAAATAAAACAAATCTATTTACATCTTATTTACAACGGATATCCTTCTTTCCTTACACATGACAAATGTTAATTTTACAATTTTGTACTTCTTTATAGTTAATCCAATCATTATACATTTTAAAAATTATTTTAGTTATTTTCTTTAGGTTTATCACACTATTTATTTGAACTACTTATGGGTAACAACATTTTTTACCTTTTAAATATACTAAATTTACAATATTCTAAATTATTTTTGTGGATCAATATTTTATAACGTCACACTTTATAATTAATATGGTCTTAAAAAAAGAAAATTTACATTTCTTGTTACTTTAAACAAATTGCACAGCATATTATTAAATATTATGATTAACTTTAATGTTTGTTCTCCCATGCTAATATAAATTATAATGCGTTTTTTGCATAAGCCATACTCCTGTATAATATTACAATGTGTTTAAATATCACCCTGTTACAATTTCAAATATATGATAATAATTATCGAGTGTTATAGTATTTTTAAATATGCAACACTTATCTCTTTAAAATATAATTAATAATAAAAAGAGCGTGAAAATATATTTTAATATTTTGTATATTCTCATTTGATATACTTTTACAAAAAATTATAGTTTATTTCTAAATTAAAATGATTCTATAACTTCTTCCATTATTTAGGACATCTGTATCTTTCTTTCAATGGTTATAATCTATTCTTAGTTAACTCTTAACTATTCTTATTCCAAGTAAAATCATAACATACTTTCTAAATTATCTATTGTTTTCCCTTCAATAAAACTTATCATATACGATGTAGTAGCACGAAATACAGATTAAGATAGCGAAAGATGTATAGGATATTGGGAAGAAAGATGGATAACTTGTCTTCAATAATACTCTAAGAATGCATGGAACAGTGTGAACAGGTTTGACATTTATTGTCTATTAACCCTTAAGATAAGAAAGTGATGTGGCAGCTATTTATTCAGCTTTACCAAACATCAAGGCAACTCACACGAAATATAAAATAACACTGTCCAAGACAACATGTGCATCAGTCGTAGGGCTACATTAACTATGCTGATTATCACCTATAAAACGAAATGTGGATCAGCCATAGGGCTATATTAACTATGCTGATTCTCTCACAAAACTACTTATTTCCATTCCCTATATCATCCTAGATTTTCATACATCATCTTGGTTTCCAAATCACCCTTGTACTCCCAAGTCACTACTTAAATTATCTCTCTAGATTTTCACTATATCAAGCATCGATAAAATACGAACAACTTTTTAAAAAAACAACAAACAAGATTCGCTACTATAAAATCATTTCTCTATCCCTTAAGAATAATTTATTTCGCTTTATAACACTGTATGTTCATTACCTACATTTTTGTTAAAACAATATTCAAACATCCCAATAGGAAAAATCAATAGAAAATGTAATATAATCATCGATTATATTAAATTATTATTTATCAACAAATAAAATGACTATCGTATGCATATTTTCAAAAATCTAATTACATCTCAAAATGTTTCAATGTGTTGTTTTAAATGTGTTTTCCAATAATAATAATAATAATAATAATAATAATAATAATAATAAACTTTTTCACTACATTCATTCAATTTTCCGCTGATCTAACTAAATAAAACATACATTATATCATTAATAATTAAAAATGTTACCAAAATAATTGTCATCTTCGGATCAGGCTTTGCAGTAGGCTTCTTTTCCTTCGAGCATTGCAAACATACAATTACACACATATACAATTTTATTAAAAGACATTCAAACTCAAAAAAATATTATTTCATATAATATTATATATCCCAAATTAATGTATTTGTTTCCCTATAACTATCTGAAACTTATTGCTTATAATAATAATATAAAAAAAATAATTCAAACCATAATCAAATATTTTCTGACGGTAAATATTCTTTAGTCCCATAATATTTATTTTCTTCTTTTATCTGAATGTTCTTCTCTAGGATTATTAAAGTTTTTAAAAATTAACTTGGTTCCTTTAATAAACTTGTTTAGACGATTTTTAATTTTAGCGTTTAGCATCAGATTATTAAAATATTTTTAGTTATTTATCCCTCAAAGTTTTAAATGCGTTCTGGCAAATATTCCCTCGGCGCGTCGATGCATCTTTCTCCTTTTTATTAGACTACGAATATTTAATACTTTAGGTACCAATTGCGTTTTATATCCCAAATTAATGTATTTGTTTCCCTATAACTATCTGAAACTTATTGCTTATAATAATATAAAAAAAATAATTCAAACCATAATCAAATATTTTCTGACGGTAAATATTCTTTAGTCCCATAATATTTATTTTCTTCTTTTATCTGAATGTTCTTCTCTAGGATTATTAAAGTTTTTAAAAATTAACTTGGTTCCTTTAATAAACTTGTTTAGACGATTTTTAATTTTAGCGTTTAGCATCAGATTATTAAAATATTTTTAGTTATTTATCCCTCAAAGTTTTAAATGCGTTCTGGCAAATATTCCCTCGGCGCGTCGATGCATCTTTCTCCTTTTTATTAGACTACGAATATTTAATACTTTAGGTACCAATTGCGTTTTATTGATTCAATATTTTTTTATATTCCTCTTCCGTATTTTCTTTATACAAATATTTCTCTTTAGCAAGCTTTATTTCATTCATTCTTAATTTTATGTACATTATTTTTTGATCTTTAACTTTTTTTTTTTTTAGAGTATACTTCTTTTTCGGGTCATCTTAAAGAAAGCAATTCAAATGACATTAATTTTAAAATTATATTTGTCCATTTATTCTTAGATGAATCATAATGATTTTTATATTTTATTCTCTTTCTGAACTTTGCGCACAATGTCTTTTCATCTATATTACACGCGTAACAGCAGTTTTCCTTTGGATACACTATATAAGCGGTATCAATGAACAATATAAACAATTTTGAAATACTATAAACTTTAAAACTGGTTTTAAAGAATCTATCCATATTTTTTACTGAAAATTCCGACTGTACTTCAATAGAATTCACTGGCAGGTTCGATTAAGTTAGTGATACATAATTTATGAAAACTTTAAAAATATTTCTTTTAAGACTCTCTCTATGATTTTAAAAATTGTCAGTTAATTTGTTCTAATGATATTATTAGAATTATATTGAAAAAATTGACTAAATTGGAGAAAAGAAATTATTAGAGAGCTCAAATTTTTTACCTCTTCACTCGAGTCTGTCAATTCTTGTTCTCCTTGATTATACAATTAATTGGCGCGATTTTTGTTGTCTGCCCAGATCTATCTTTTTATTGGTCAGCCCCTACTTTGGTTTGTAAACATTTTTTCAAGTTTTAAAATGATGACGTAATAGACTTAAATATTAACCTATTATTATTTTTAAATTAATTTAAACACTTTTAAAATAATTTTCAAAACAATATTTAATAAAATTATTCACTACTTATTTTTATTATGATGTTTAATAAATTCTATCCATCTCTACTATAATATTATTTAAATACTTTGAAATATTGGTATTAATTGAAACAAGTGCTTGTATAAAATATTCCAGACATTTACGTAATCGTTTCCGGTATTTTGTCTATTTTTGTCTGTCTTAATAATTTTACTGCACTTATATTATATAAAAAAAATTTTTATATAAAATTTTGAAGAAATAATTTAGAAAAAATATAGAAATAAATACAATTCTCAACATCATAATATTTACTATTCAAATACATTACACTAAATTTTATTATTTAATATAGTTTATAAATTTAAATACTATATAATATTAATTTATTCTAAGTTTTAAAGTTATTAAAATTGACTTATTAAATACATTTTTATTACTGATAGCTGTGTTATTTTAATATGGCCAGCTTTTACAACCATATGAGCAATTCTTTACTCTTTATTTAACTAATTTTTTAAATGATTTTACGTATCAGGTATTTGCTTTAGCTTTAAATTGCACTTTACAGACTCTATAAATTTAATATATTCAATACATCAATAAATATATTCTCAAATTTAAAATTTTTTAGTAATTGACCATTATAACTATTTCTTGACCTATAGAAAAGAGTACAATATATATAAATAAAATATTATCTGGTACCGTGTATAATTTATTGAAAATATATATTATATTATATTATGCAAGAATATACCCAGATAATATTTCATTGATATCTCTAGTCCGTGAAAATCTTCAATTTAATACTTTTATCCCTCTTGAAGGACTTAAAGAAACTGAATAGGACAAGATTCTAATGTCTATTTCATATATTCTTATCATTGCAGCTGTTATTACTATATGCTTATTTATATAATATGCAAACATGGATATGTTGCTCACCAACACATATTACACAGAATAGTGAGTTTATAGGCTTTTTATCTCTGAATTTAAGCTCAATAATCCAACGTTTTTTTTTAGTTGCCTGATAATTCTTACTGTAATCATTTGAGTTTTCTTGAATGAAGAATGAATGTTTGTGGAGGTTTTTTTTCTAATAGATATTTACAATCATGACAAAATAAATCATTACTCTTAATTCCAGGAGGCTGTAAAATTCCCAGCCAAAGTAGTGGTAGATTGATAAAGGTCTAGGGTGCTAAGAACTCCTGGTTGTGAATCCAACCTGCCATTTCATAATGACAATTTATTTTGACACTTACAACTGCAGATCTCTTTCAAGTGAAGGAAGATTACAAGAATTGAAAGAAGAACTGTCATATGTAATGGGACATTTATTGGAATTTGAGAAAATAGAAGAAAAGGTGAAGAGACAAAGGCACAAACATTAGAAGTACAATGGGAATAGGACTCATTATAAATAAAAAGTGGAAGAACAACATTCTGGAGATTCATGATATATTAGACAGAGTGGCAAGATTCTACTTAATAACAGTTATCAGATGCAGATAATTTAAATTTATGCCCCAACAAGTTCTAATTGTGATGATGAAGTAGAGAATTTTTATATGAATGTACAAAAGACTTTGGATCAGACAAAACATCATTTTAAATTTATCATGAAAATTTTTAGTGCTAGAATTGGTAAATATTTGAAAGATGAAAAATCTGTAGATAAATTTGGTTATGGTGATGGAAAAGACAGAGGTCATATAAACTTGTGGATTTTGTAGAAAAAGAAAAACTTCATATTATGAATTCTTTTTTTGAAAAAAAAAGTTAAATGAAAATGAATATAGAAGAATCCAAATGAAAGTACAGCAGAATTGGATTATATTTTAACTAACAGAAAATATGCATTTCAAGATTATAATGTTCTTAATAAATTCAACATAGAAAGTGATCATTGATTAGTGAGATATAAGATACATGTTAATCCAAAACTATAGAGACAAAAATTATTAATAAAAACAATAACCACAGTTGATATTCCTAATCTTTAAAAACACACCAATGACCTTACATTAGCACTTTCCGACTGACAGTGCTCACCCTATCAATGTATGAATTCCAGGAAGAGTATGAATTTATAAGATCGAGAGACATTGCTGTGAGGTTTAGAAACATTTTATAGGACATTATTAAGACAAAGTGTTGTTCAAATCATTTAAGTAAATTGTCTGAACTCCAAACTTTATCTATGAACAATGGAGAAGGATATGCCTAGCTTGGATCATTTTATTTCTCAAATCACGAAATGAAAAAGAGGAATTACAGCTTATAGGATGAACAAATATTAATGGATTTTGAATACGATTCATATTTGAATGAAATCAATGGAAAGATAACTGATACACTTTTAAAAATTGCAACAACTGACCAGGAAATTTTTTACTGAGATAAGGCAATTTATGAAGAAAAAAGGAATATGAAATATATAAAAATGATGCATTAAAAAAGATTGAATATCTTGAAATTTTATAAAATGGTGCAAAAAAGAGTTGATAAATATATAAGAAATATAATTGTGAACTAGCAAGGAAAGCTGTAGAAAAAAATAAAAGTGTCAAAATCATAAAAATAACATCTTGATATTGATAGAAAACATATTTCTTCAATAAGAAAAAAAAGATGAAGACTATTACTAAAAAGACAAATGATATTAATAGAAGAGATCTATCAAGAATTATATAGCAATAAAGAACAAGGAACAATGTATCCTACAACTACTATATTTTCTGAATTGCTCAGTATTTTAAATAAAACATCACATGATCACTATCTCTTATACTAGCACATAATTAAAACAAGGCAAAATTCTCCATACAGTAGTGCCACCCTGTGCCAACCAGGGTAATATAGGTGCAGTGCTCTCAGATCCAAGGCTTCTCACTGACGAAGGCCACAAACCAGAAACTAGTTTGGGGATATTGGATGAGTAGGCACTAGATAGGGATTTTATGCATAAGCCTTCTGGCATCCATTGATTACTCTGGTTGGCACAGGGTGGCACTACTGTATGGAGAGTTTTGCCTTATTTTGAATAAAGAAGTGATGGATGCAGTTAAATCTGTGAAGGAAAAAATATCCAGGTAATAATGGAATCATTATGTTAAAAGAAGTAGGTAATAAAATACATTTTTTTGGCAATGTTATATACCAAATGTCTAAATGATAAAGATGTACCATATGATTGGCAGAATGCAGTATTATGATCGATATTTAAAAAAAGTGATAAAGAAGATATAAATTAGAGAACTGTCAGTCTTTTATTAGTTTTATACAAATTTTTTGCCAAGATATTTAGAACTTGTCTGCAGCAATCATTGTATTTTAACCAATCAAAAGAACAAACTGGATTTAAAAGTGATTTTAGTACAATAGATCATATCCAAGTATTGAGAGAAATTATAGAAAGAACCAATGAATATGAGTTGCTAGTATGCTTCAAATTTGTAGACTATGAAAAGGTATTTGATTCTATATGCATTTTTTCAGTGATTAAAGCATGGATTCATCAAAGTGTAGACCTCGGATATTGTCATATTCTGAACAATATTTATAAAAATGCAACAACAACAATTAGATTACATAATTATACTAAAAATATTAACATTGAGAAGGATGTATGACAAGGTGAATCCATATTTCCAAAATTTTTTAAAAGTGATTTTGCAATAAGTATTTTGGATTATAATTGAAAATTAAGAAAATAAAAGTATACGGGGGTTATTTAAGTCATCTAAATTTTGCAGATGATGTAGTTGTTTTCTGCAAATAATGCTTTAGATCTTCAGAAAATGTTGCAAAAATTATCAGATGAAAGTAAAAAAGTAAAATTAAAGGTAAATGTTAAAAAGACTAAAGTAATGTTCAAAGTAAGAAATAAAGATTGATAATGATGAGTTAGAAGAAGTTAGCAACTACAAATATTTTGTGAGATTATTAATACAGATGGAAACATTCTTCATGTTGGGAAAAGCAGAATCTGTTTCAGATGCATCTTCCATTGACCAATCCCACAAAAATTTATTATCTTTGGGATCCAATTCATGATTGATTTTAGGGGGATAAAAACGTGTACCTGACTCAAAATTTACATCAACATACTGATAAAACTTAATAAAACTTTATTTCTTATCGCAAACTTTAGCAAAACATTAAGTGAAAAAACAGGAAACAAGCAGAAGAATATGAAGACCCACAAACACCAAACACACAGAACCCAATAGAACTCACAAAAAAGAGAAGAACAATCCCAACAATAATCCCTCAAAATTGTGTGTGGCCCTTTTATAATCTTCAGTTATGACTCATCTTCAAACTCACCTCCTTGACTGTTTATCCCTGGTATTCAATTTTGATTGGTTATTATACCCAATTTTGATATTAATTATTCACACTACTAAACAATCACATGGTTTACTTGAGACTTTCCTGGTTTTACATTATATTAAAAAAAATCAAGATAGAATGTAGCAAACTGAAAGTGATTTTTATAATTTAAAATAATGGTTTAAGTAACTTAAAATTTCATGACTGAATATTATCAGATATTTATTTAAAATTAATACAAAATTATAGTCCTTTCAATTTGCTTTCGAATGGTATCTCACATGATACAAGAAAATTTATAATTGTCCCCATAAATAATATTTCATTTATACTATCATGCACACATGCTCACATGCTTATAGCCTTTCTAGCTAAATATGGAGATTACAGCTAGCGCTAAACCTATTAAACAATCTTAAATTTTACAG
Organism: Epiperipatus broadwayi; assembly: GCA_028023455.1. Taxonomy (NCBI): domain Eukaryota; kingdom Metazoa; phylum Onychophora; class Udeonychophora; order Euonychophora; family Peripatidae; genus Epiperipatus; species Epiperipatus broadwayi. Next base: position 9,069 of record JAQFVV010009019.1, on the reverse strand, counting down.
ATTTAATCATACAAATGGACTACTGAATTGTATAGTATACAACTATTTGCAAGCTAAAATTTTTGATATAAATCTACATCGATCTCTTTTAATTAACTACATTATTTTACCAAATAGATATTACTTGTCGATCTTAACACTTATCCCCCCCTTCTCAACAATTAAGCACATTTAAATCTACTGTGTGTTAAACTTTAAACTGCTTTTATATATCTAAACCCAACTTATACATTATTTTTTTCTTTAAATACTCTATGATTTCTTTAAATATTATATGTCTACCACAAACCTACTGTTAGTCTGTTAGTTATGAATTCTTTAATTTATTAGATTTCTTCTGTAAGAAAATTTTTTTCTTTATCGAATGCTGCATCTGTTATGAACTCAACTATCTTTGGCCCAAAGCCAAAGGTTACAATATATATATATATATAATTAAAAACTATTGTAATAACAATAAAAATAATAAATATAATGGTAATTAATTATTATATACAATCTTTCAATCCACAGAAGTATTTTTGGTTAATTCCTTAACCCTTTTTAACTGTCATTAAATTCAAAAAAACAAAATGGAAGCAAATATCATCAACTCAAATCCCATGAATACTGAATTTTAATTAATAGATAAGCTGTTAATATTAAAATTCAAGTTTCATGAAATTTGAATTGATGATGTTTGCTTTCATTTTTTTTTCATTTAATGGCAGTTGAAGATGGTTAAGGAATTAACCAAAAGTACTTCTATGGATTGAAAGACTATATATAATAGTTAATTACCATTATATTTATTATATTTATTGTTTTATATATATATATAAATATTATTTCCAAAGAGCCACAGAATAAGGTCCAAGCCTTAATAAATACATTTGAGCCATTGTGGTTATCATTGTAGTATTTCACCACTGCAGTCTTTATCAGTTATTGCTATGAGCAGTTAGCCCAGTGTAAAATAAAAAACTCATATCATAAATGGCCATAAATTGCCTTTCAGCTGTGGAAAGAAAAAAAGAAATCTCATTTAGCCCATTGACATGAACCATTGTGATCTATCTGTGACTACAATGAACTTCTGCACCATCTTATAAGCAATATTTACTAGGTTTGTTTATTTTTCAAAAAGAGGATTTGAGTAGTTTGTAAGTAAGAATAACTATGTATCAATTTTCTGATTAAATTAGATTGCCAATATGGAAAAAATTCTAAGCCTATTTCATTCTAATCATTATTGTAAATATAGCAAGAAAATGTGATATCACTGTATCTCACAACTTTATTATACATTGTACCTATTGATGTCTGAGATGAGTTTTAGTATGTGGTAAAATGTCAGTCATAATTTTTTTCTTTCTTGTTTGATTTTGATAGTCGCTATGTTAACCTATGAAGTATTGAATTGTGTTGCTATGACAATGATAATATTGGTATAAAAATTATTATTAATTTATTGTACAAGATTGTGAATTGATTTTATGTATTTTAAAATGGATATGTGAATAATAAAGAATATAGTTTTGATAAAATTATTGTTCTTTTATTGTTATATGTATTTTTGTTACTGCATTCACAATAATGAATTACAAATAATACACCTAAATGTTTAATGTCTGTAGTATATTTGTTGTTTTATTTGTGTAATATTATATTTGAAAGATATGTGTAAAAAGTTTATTTCCATTGTAGTATGAAATAATTTAGTTTTAATTGTTTGGTTTAAATTGGAGTAAAAGATCTTATTTGAATCTTTAAAATGGAAATATTTGTTATGTAATAATTGTGAAATATTTTTTTTATTTGTCATTAATTTATGTAATAAAATTTTTATTTAAGAGAGGTTGGCTGAAATTGTCTAAAGTGTTAAAAAAGATATTGCAATATTTATTATGATGTCAGTTGAAAATTTTCTAAATAGAATTGAATAGAAAAAACTCTCTCTCTCCCTCTCCCTCTCTCTCCCTCTCTCTTCCTCTCTCTCCCTCTCTCCCTCTCCCTCTCTCTCTCTCTCTTCCTCTCCCTCTCCCTGTCCCTCTCTCTCCCTCTCCCTCTCCCTCTCTCTCTCTCTTGTTCTAGCTTCAACAGAAACACATCTAAATTTCTTTGCAATATTTTTTTATTTATTTTAAAAGTATATAGTTAACTGGAAAAAATGATGGGATGATTTGTGAGGTATGACAATTTATTATATAAATGATTCATTGCATTATAAACCATCAGAATGGTTCTTTGCCAGAAAAAACAGATATTACCTAATTTTCAATGATGAGATCTTTCCCTACTAATATAATTTTATAAGCTTGATGAATAGTTTATACCAGATAAAATTTGGTTTAATTTTCATACCATAGCTATGGATGAAACTAGCATCTGTTCACTTGTAATGTTTAATGAATTGATTACTTGCTAAATGAATGGATATCTGCATTGCATCATCGCGGATATAAATTAGTGTTTTCACACTTATAACATTATATAGATCAAATATCTTCTAAATGAAAAGATAATGTAAATATTTAGAAAATGTTGGGATTAACAAAATTTGCTTCAAATCTTATTGCTTTTCATACTTCTACTTTCTCTGGAATAACAAAACATCATCAGATCACAGTATAAAAAATAAACACTAGAACTATGGTACTATTTTTAAAAGGTCATATTTAAAGATTATTATTCAAGTAATTTGATTATATTTATCATTATTATTGCTATATAAATTTTTTCTTTTTATTTAATGTAAATACTATTTATTGATATAAATAGTGATGTAATTTTAGATTAAGTAGTGATCTATTTATATACCTAAATATAAAAGAACTATGTTTTCCTAAGTTTGAATTTATATTTCACAGAATAGTAATTATTGTTTTAATTTAAAATATTCATTTTTTATTTATATTAACAAATAAATGTATTCTATATATATATGATCATTAGATGGAGCTTACCAATAGCTTTAAACAAGCTTTGTTTTATAAGTGTCAAAAGAGATAGAATTCAAAATCTTTATCATTATCCCTACCTCCAGACCAGCTGGTTTCAAGCTAATTGCTTAAATCAATGGAAGGGTTGGAGTCTAGAAACTAGATCTAAAATACTAACTCAAAAGTCAGCATTTATAAAACATGTTTCTATCAATTTGAAAGCATGAATTTATCAGATACATAAATGTCTTCAAATCCAGCCTACTAAACCAGATAGCTATATGGGTCTGAATTCAGCTGTTTCACCATATAGTAATAGCCTCTGCAATATATAGTATTGCAAAAACCTTCAAAGGTACACTTACAATAATTAAAACAAGTTATAAATTTCATAACTTGCTTTTAAGCTTGCATTTTATGATCACTAGATGGAGCTTACTGATAGCTCTAAACAAGCTTTGTTTTTATAAGTACCAAAAGAGATAGAAAATATATATATTGATTAACTATATTTTATATGAAGTATAGAAAGCAGATATATCTTAAACTCTCTCATATTTCAAAAAGTATAAATATTTTATAACATTTTGTGTTACATAAATATATGCATTTGTATTTAGTATCCAATAAGAAAGATTGGTGTGCAATCACCTATTTAAATATGAAGTTAATGTCAATTGAAAACCTAATACATAAATTATAATAGGGTCATATGCATATATTTTAAATGTTTATTCATCACATATATTGATTTTCATTTTCACTCAATTTGTTAATAAATTTTGAATTAATTTAAAACAAATAAACATGCTTAGTGTCATCCAATTTTAGAATGCAAATTTATTTGTTTTTCATATTTGGATGAGATAATATTCATTAATTGATTATAACACATAATTCACCTGAAGCAGTTATAAAAATAATTCAGAAATAAAAACTACAGGATGGGTAAAAAAAAGTATAATTACATACCATTTTCTTTATATTGAATTTAATGCTCATTATTGGACCAAGTATAGATTTTATATAGCAACAAATTAATTGCTTAGACATTTTTAAATATTTAATAAGTAATTGGAAGCTTATTGCAATTGTTTTGTTAGTAACAAGTAATAGATATACTAAAATACAAATTATATGTGAATTGATTTGATAATTAATAAAGTTGAAAATGTGATAATTATTGAAGATGAGTAAAGATAGTTGCAATGAAATGTTCGTGTATTTTATTTTAAATTATTATTAATTAAACTGAATATTATATTGAGTCAGTATACAGTTATTAGAGCTATATTTGATTCTGTTACAAATTAGAGTCATTTGCCTTAATTATATTTAAAGTTTGTTAATGTGAATCATAAATTCATTTTAAATATTAAATATTAACATTAATATTTGACTATAATAAACACTAGCAATCTTTTACATGCTTTGACAGTTTTAGTCTAAAGTTTTAATATTTTAGTTTTAATAAACTGAAGAGTAATTGGATATGATTTATCCATTGTTGAAATAAACATCATTATGAATCTATCATTTACTTTATATATTGTTATGATTGGATATTAAAAATCTTAAAGTTATTTAATAGGATGATTTGATTTTATAATATATTAAGTTGGTAAAAATGGAAAGATATGTTACATTAACTCTTATAATGCATGACTCATCTAAAAATGAGAATATTTGACATCACTCTAAATCGGCTACTTTTTATCCCATGTATACATATGTTACGTCATTAGAAAGAAAATCAAAAGTTCTGTAAGATGGTGCCCTCTTCAGAATAAATTTACAAGTAAAAAATCAATAAAAATGACCATATATGTCAAACAAAACCAAAGCACCGCCTCCTCACCAACTTTTCTTGAATCTTATTGGCTGTCCCACTTCTGTCAGAAAGGGAAATGGCTGCCAAAAAGTAAAAAGTTGCGTTCGTTTTGATTTTTATTACGAAAATGATAAACGAATGTTTACAACATTTTAAACAATATTTGAATTGAATTACAAATTATTATTGATAAAATAATACTAAAAATCAAATTATTTTAGAAAAATAGTTAAGATATTACCAAGAATTATTTATTTATTGCTACATATTGATCGTAACGTTAAAGTGAAAAAAAAAAGATTGCTAACGCAATCTTTTTTGGTTGGTTGAATAGCGGTTACTTTTATTTCACTGCAATTGAATATTTTTTAAATTATAAATCAAATTTTATTTTTGAAAAGATTTTCGTTTGCTTTCGTAATCTGCCAATTCAGTAATATACTTTTTACAAATGAAACTAACGTATTTATATTATTAAAAGTGATCTATTTTAACAATAGATTTTGTTAAAGTTGTGAGTTGGCCAATTACAAGTTTTGATTTTTAACTCATTCGGCCAATTATATAATCATCGTTCAAAGGGTTAAACGATTTTGTGCTATTATTAAGTATTTAATCTTATTATAATTGACTTAGTTAATAAGAATATGTTGATATAAGTAGAATAGTGTAATTGAGTTAGCAGTACTTTTATTTTATTATAATTAAAAATCAGTTATTGAGATATATAATTATTAAATATCATTGATATTGTAAGCTTGTAAGGCAAATTAAGGTTATTATTTCATCCATTCATTAATTATTTTGTTTAAATATATATAAAAATAATGTTTGACTATGGGTACAAGTTTGTATTATGATAAACAGTCATTCATGGGGTATATTAAAGTTTATCTGTTCAATCTATAAGAGGTTTATAGGATAAGCATTGATCATTATTTATAAGATAATGATATTTGTTTTTATTACTTTATTTTAATCTATTGCAAAAAATGCTTATAATTTATAATATTTTGAAGTAATGTTTTATTTGTTTTCTATCCGTTTTAAATGCTATTGGAATCTATAAGGTTACAACAATGATTATTATCATTGTTTTTTTTATTTAAGTATTAGATTGCTATCCATTAATTGATTTTAGTTTTAGTTTAAATAGGGATTTTATGCACAAGTTTTCTGGCATCCATTGATTACTCTGGCGCACTAAATCGCACTACTGTATGGAGAGTTTTGCTTATTTTAATGTTTATTATTTTTATTCTGTTACAAATGACTCTTTAATTCATGAGCATTAATAAATTAGGATTGTTCTTTGATTCATATTTTTATTCTATTGCAAATGATGATTAATAATTAGGCTATGACTCAGGATACGGGTATGTCCCAGAATTTTATTCGTTATACAATCCATTTGACCACTTCCTAAACTATAAAGTATGGTTGATTTTTTTAAGTATATTAACGACAATTGTATTAAATATTTTCATAGGGAAAAGTAAATATGTTTTAATTTATCACAACAAATACGTTGTTAATAAAAATATTAAAAACCACAAACCTTAGAAAACAATTAAACTAATCTTCTACCATAACTTGCAAAGTTTAAATTTTAATATTCAAGCTTGATTTCAAACTATTTTATTATCATTCAAATTATAAATTGTTTTTGCGAATGCGTTTCCAAAATTGTTTTCGATATTCATAAAAACGAGTGTTGTAGCTAATGCATTAACATAAACTATTTTATAAATTTAATTTCTCTTAATTTTCATATATAAAAAATTCATTTTAATTAAATTAAATTAAATATTTATTTTGTCATCAGAGTTTTAAAAGAAAAAAAAAAACACTTAGCGTAATAAGTATGATATTGTTAACAACATATTCAAATAAACTAGCTTCACAAAACTTTATCATTGTCAAGATAATTTTAAAAAAATATTCTTTGAAAAATCTCTTTTTTTTTAATATTACTTTTCTTCATAGCGTAAGCTTGTGTTTTTAAGACCTATAGAGGTCCCTACCTTCGTATTTTTCAGACGCTTATTTCTAAGGTTACAGCCTTAGTAAATTATTACTTAATATTACTTTATTAAAATATGAAAATGTTATTTTGAAACAATTATTTTACATTAATGCTAGTAGATGAATAGGAAGCGAGAGAAGCAAAAAAATAAATAAATAAGTAGATATAGAAAGAGTTAAATAGATACAAAGTAGCGCGAACATACAGAAGGCCAAACAGATAAATAACAAAATAGCTGGTATATAAATAAAATATAATAAATATAGATCTCTAATATTTAATTTCACTTTTTCTTGTGTCAATTGTAAAATCTCTTACTACGTATTAAACGTGTAGCAAGAAAGATACTTTATTTCTTATTAAACATTGTTTAATAGAATAAAGTATCCTAGATAATAAATATAGATGGACAATAAATGGAAAAATAACAATCAAATAAATAGATGGAGAGATGAATAGTTGGATATGATTGATTAGATAGAGAGATAGATAGACATAAATATATAGATGTATACATAGGTGGATATTTCATTAAATAGGCAGGTAAATAGATAACTGAATAGCTAGACAGTCAGATATATATATATATAAAAGTACATAGACAGACAAACTGATAGATAAATATTGGGTGGCAGGTATCTAGATGAGTATATATAGAGAAATAGACAGACCAATATATTGATTGATCAATTGATATGGCTAGATAGATGGATGGGATGGGTGAGTAGGTAGGTAGATAGGTAGGTAGGTGGCTAAAAGGTAGATAGGTAGGTAGATGGAAAATAGGTAGGTAGGTGGAAAATAGGTAAGTAAATAGGGTACTTAATATATGGTCAGAAAAACAAATAGATGAATAGATAGATATACAGATAGATAGTGAACAGAAAATTAGATAGACAGATAAATTGATGTGAGAAAATATGCATGTAAAAAATGTGACAAAACTATACAACTAGTTAATGGTGATGGGTTGATAAATATTTAGATAGGTTAATGGATGGATTAAAGAAAAAAACAAATCTATGATTGAATGAGTAGATAAAATAGATAATAGATAGACAGAAAAATAAGTACATAGATACATATGTAGATAAATAGGTAATAGATCAGTAACTAAATAAATACATAAATAAGTAAGTGTGTGAAATGGTGAATGACATATAAATGAATTAATGAATCAATAGATATACAGTCAAATTAGTATATATGTAAACAGATTGATATGCATCTAGTTGGATAGGAAGATAGATAGGTAGGTAAGTAAGTGGGTAAATTGTTAGGCAATAAAATTATTTGTTAAACTATTGTTCAGTAAATAGATTGATAAGCAGATACTTGAAATTTTAAGATATTGAAACATGACAATTTACATGTTTTCCTGAAGGTTTGTGATGATGATGTTCTAGTTGTATTCTTATATGGGATTATTTTCATCATCTAATACGAGTATTTAATGTCTTTATAAAAATTTAACTTTCATTTAAATATTCCAGCAATACCTGAAGAAGAGATGAGAATAATTCCTTTCGAAATTTGATGTGATATTACTAACAGTTGAATGTATTTGGAATATTTTAATAAAAGCTTGTTGAGAAAATTGGCAATGCTCATTGTTTATTTAGCAAGGTACACTGTTGGTTTAACATTAAGAATATACCTTGAAAGATACACCCCTAATGGCATGAGAATATTACCACTACCTAGTTTCTAAAAACTACCTATAATATTCTCATGACTCCCATGAAATAAATTCTAATTAAAATAATTATAAAATTTAGTATAAAACACTAAAATAATTACTATTCCTTTATAAGGTATATAATATTAATCTAACCTTAAATAAAATTCCTGTACCTTATCATTCAATCTAGCTCTTAAAATTTATCAATATCTCAGGTTTACCTTCTTCTAATAATTAAATATAATATAAAGTAGCTAAATATAATGAGGGATTTTACATATACTTGATTACTCTTCAAAACAACAATAAAACAAATAGAATATTTCCAAGACTCTTAAAATAACATATTTACTTAATTTCTGCCCATCAATAACACAATTAAAATTATAAATTCTTATGAACATATTAAATATTTGTAATAAGTTTAAAAATATTTTTATCATATTATGCTATAAAATTTTAATTATACTCTTATGTGGCATTTACAGAAATATCACATTCTCAATATAATTGCGCTATCAGATAATTTTAAAGTTGGCATTATATAACTTTCATGTTTAGCAATAATCATATCTTCTGTAATCATAATATTAATATATTCTTATTAACC
>JAQFVV010009018.1:0-18752 GCA_028023455.1 Epiperipatus broadwayi | reverse complement strand
CAGGCCCATATGATTTTTTCAGTTGAATTTCAGATCTTCTTACTAAGAGTTAACTATTAGATAAATGCTTAGCTTGAGTTGATTTTTTGAATCTGGTATCCTAGCTCCTCATTGAAGAGAGTTATAGCTCAAAACCGGTCTGGAGATGGGGACAATCCTAGATAAAGAAGATTTGAATGCCTTCTATTGCAACATTTATCATAAAAAAAGGCTTGTTTAGAGCTATTAGCACACTCTTTATTTTACACAATTGTAAATGCAAACTGTATAAGTCATGTGATATATGACTTGATTTTATTAATATTCCTACTTATAGATAATAATACTAATAATATTATATGTAATTTTAGAATAAAATATAAATTCTAGATAAAACTAAAAATGAGAATATGTAAAAAAATGTTAATTTTTTTATTGAGAAGACAGGCGGTATTTTTAAAGAGGTCAATGTTTTGCAAGTGCTCAAATATTTATAGTTTTTCTTGGTGGAAATTTGGTGTGACTAACTATCCTGTTAGTCTCACTCTCAAATCTGATCTTAGATGTACATAATAATACCATTCTATAAAAATATCAAATGGATAATGATTGTTTAAAACTCGATTTCAGTAAATTTTCAAAAATCTTTTTTAAGATATCTTTTCCAGAGAAATAGTTCCAATGCCGTCTAGAAGTAAACAGTATGAAATCAAAATGTCTTTGTTGGTCTTTAAAACTTTTGTCCCAATTGTGTGATATTTGAACAATACATTGATCAGAGCATTATAAATTTTATTTAAAAATATGAAAAAAAATCAACCAGAAAGACCAAAGGTCATATATAAAAAAATGTCTGAATAATAGATTACAATTAAACATATTTAAAAATATGCAAAACCATGATCAGTTTACCCAATTTATATTTGCATAATTGCTTTATGTCCAAACTAAAAATTCTCTAACAATTAGAAGTCAGTAAGCAGTTGATTAAATATTAAAAGTAGCTTGTTTTGGGTTAATAACTTGCTCAATTAAAGAAAATAAAAATTTTCAGCTCTTTCATATGATTGATATGAACTTCTATACTGTAACATCTACTACGACTAAACCATGGGTTGCCTAGCAACAAACACGTAGCATCCGCTATAAAATTATTATTTAGAGACACTCTATCCATAAATATTTTTTAGGTATTAACACTTGCCAATAGTATTCACTGACAGACTAAGCCAGTATTCAATTATGAAACTCATCTTCTCTGAGATGGTTATGATTATATGGCTCAGCACATATTTTTTGTAGCTTAGCTACTAATCAAAGGTAATTCACAACAGCAGCTTCCATGAAAATACTAAATAAAGTTCTTTTTTCCTTCTTAATTAAAAATTAACAAATAACTTTTGCTCACTGGCAATCTTTGTTACTAGTGAATCAACATCTTTCCACATTTCTTTTAATCTTTATTCTCAGCACATTATTTTAGTTAGCAAATAAATAATTAATTCACACACAACACACACACCCTTAGCAATTACACATATATAATTACTATAGTCTGGGACCATCATGGAAATAGGTCTAAAGAGTGCTTTTAAATTATCCGGTAATTCCGTTCGGCCAGCATAACCAGGATTCATGGTAATAAACGCTGCACAGGTAGGAACTAGTTTAATTTCTCGACTTTCAAACATGAAACGAGAAACCTATTAAAGAAAAGATAATACAATTTTTTTTTTTAATTCTTAAATGTTATTTCTAAATTTTAAAATCAATGTAATTAAAACGGGTCGTTTTTATTTATTTTTATTGATTAATAATCAGCAAGTATATATTTAAATAGAAACACACACTTATATAAAAGGCACTTTTTTTTTCAATTAAACTTTTTAATTTTTTATTGTATTACAATCCATCATTCGAACGCTGTTTTTTTTTTTTTATATATATATTTATTATTGATACCTACCTACCTGTTATCAATTGCTAAACGTTTTTTTTCTTTTGAATTTCTAAAATTTTAATACTTTTAAATAAATAAAGAAGACGAGAAGAGCTTTTTCAAGAAATAAAGTAAAGATGATTCTTCAAGATCATCAAAACATATGAGCAAAAAAATTTAGGCAATTCACATGTCCCAATCTGCCTTCAGCACTATTATCAACTCGTGTGATGTAGCAACATAGATTAGCTATTTTACAATATTAACATGTCTGAATGATGAATTATGACATGAAATGTGAGTGTGATTTATATCTTTGTTGATCATCTTCAACGCTCTCCCTACCATCACGAAATCTTGCAAATCTCTTGAAAATATTATTGTGACTCAAGATTTCCCTATTAGTCATAATTTGGAAGACTTTAAATGTTTCTGTAGCAGTTTTGGCCAATTTGAAACAAAATTTAAGATTATCACCTACTTCTATCATGAGTTAAGATATGAAACATACTGAATATTTCTGTAGTGTAACTTTCACTACATCACTCTCACACAAAGTAGGGAATGGTTTCTATCCATTTCTAACACCTTGTGGAGGAATGTAATCATAAACATATGATCAAAGACTTGTGAAAGAGATCTATGATCCCCAAGATGCATATTTCATGCTGAACTAGCACTCATCAGTTGGCCCAGATTACACTACAGAAATATTATGATTATTGGATAATCTTTAGTCTAATGAATGACTAATGGAACTTATTAATGAAGCATACTGTCACATTTCATGTCATTAAAATGGGAAAAACTCTCCATACAGTATAACTTATGATCTAGAAACCCTAGCATCTTACAATTCTTAAATAATGCATGCATTGATTCAGAGATCATGTTTCAGACAGTTTGGATATAGAACCAGTCACTAATCACCTCTTCACTGGGGTATACTGATTTGTTTAAAATCATACTTACATAGTATTTTAAGTTCTATGTATGAAGAAAGGTTTGACAACTTGAAAATATTAAATTATTACAATTTATTGTGAAGGGTCAAACTTATTGCACCTATGATAATGACAACAGTATCCCCAAATAAATACTTTGATGATTATTATTAATCATTTACTAGGCTAGAAATTATCAAATATAGCTCAGTTACCATTTTAAACTTTAATTAAGGATGAAATATGTCAACAATAAAAGAAAATATGCCTATTTATTTGAAAAGAAAGATTTTTAATAAATATGTTTTATCGGTTCTTACTCATGGATCGGAGACTTATACACTTTACAGGAAAGCAATACAGAGACTTCAGATCACTCAATGAACTATGGAGAGATGAGCAATAGGAGTAAGTAGTAGAGATCAAAGAGGAAATACGTGGAGGAAAGAACAAACAGCTGTTACTGACATCACTGAAAGAATTAAGAGATTGAAATGAAACTGAGCTAGACATATTGCTAGAAAAGCTAGACAGACAGTAGAAATTTTAAACTGCACTCTAAAAGGTTGTAAAAGACCTAAAAAGTGACACATGAAGAATGAAATGAGGAAGTGTGATGGGATGATATGGAGAAGAAACCCTAGAGATTGGAGAAGTTGTATTGAACTTAGAGAGACATTCATACTGCCATGGAATCACTAATGATTGATAATGATGATTTCTGTTATTATTAAACACAAACACATATAATAATTAATTCAAATCCATTTTACTTTATTCCATGTGGAATAATATATTTTTAAATTTCATTTTACCAGTTATACTCTTTATATGAAGACATCTGAAAGAGGCAATTAATCTCAGGATGAGTTTCATGCTAGTTAATGAATCTTTGTTCAGCATCCTGGGATCATTTGCCATTTTCCGATATTTTTAATCATATAATTAAAGTGTAAGTGGAAAAATGAAAATTATATTCTTAAAACTATTATTAATTGTGTGGTCATATATGCTTGAACGTTGTATTTCTGATGAAGACTGCCGGGTAATTGAAACTGTAAAGAAATATTACCAAGGAATAAACAAAATTTACTGCATTTCAAAAATTAAATATAGGAACATGTATTAAATGACATTATAATCTTAGATAACATTATTTTGCACTTTCTAGCCATTTCATTAGTGTAATATATAACTGTTTAAATGATAAGTCTAATAATTAATTAGTAATTAAGTCTTACATAACTAACTAAATGAAAATTCTTATAAAAATATTAGATTAGATATTATTAAGTGATCCTAAAATTAAAAAAAATCATCACATAATCCCATGTTATGCAATTTATTTCAGGAAAAATTCTATTTATATCATTCCAATTCTGCCACCTAGTGTCAATTTGAGTAATGAATAGATGCCAGCTGATAGAGCTTAATAAATCCCTATACACTTGCTATTGTATACATATCCTCTAATTAATTTGTGGCTTAGTTTTCATCAATGATGAAGACTACAAGCTATAAGACCACATACAGTAACTAATCTAAATATATGCATAGAAGGTCATTGAAAAGGGATTTAATAAGCAATACATTAGTTAAGTTTACACCCAGTGGAAGAACTGAAACAATATACATGAAATTTGCTACAGATAAGTTACCTTTCTCCTTTATAATCTCTATAAAGGGTAAGCTTCTCGATGCCACATTAGCTTTGGATATGAACAATCCAAAATCGTTCCGGTCAGTTTTGTTTTTTTTTAAACTTTTTAGAATTAAAGTGATATGCAATTCCTGCACTGTCTTCTTTTAATGTTTATATCCTTTTTTATATATAAAATTTTCACATTTATAAAATGACCAAATCAATACATATTTATTTCAATTGGTCGGTTACATAACTGCTGTTCCAGAATCTTTGCTTTGACAACTTTTAGTCACACTATCATATATGTATCTCACGAAAGCGAAATTTAAATTCAGTCCATACAGTTTTATAAGTTATGGTTGTTTGCCCATGGCATGACAATTGTCTAAAAATACCGATACAACTAGTACAATATTGTACTCTCATAAAAGCAATCATTAATTTCACACAAAAAAAGGTATAGTCTTATACCAGCAATGGCATAGCAATAGTTCAAAAATACTCATAATAGCTTATACAGTGCCTTTGATCATATAAAAACAGGCAAAACCTTCCATACAGTCATGCCACTTAGTGCAAGCCAGAGTAATCAATGGATGCTAGAAGGCTTGTGCATAAATCCCTATCTAGTGCCTACTCATTTGCCTGTTTTAATAACAGTTATGACCAAGTATAAGAAATGGTAATCATGTGATGACTTTCGATCATATCCTGAATAACTTATATAGTACATTACAATGAATATGCTATTGCAATTTAAGTATTACAAATTTTTTTGATTAGTTATATCATTTTCAAGTAAGAAAGGGGTGATATTTTAATCAATTCTTAGCACCTTATTGTATATATTTTTACAATCACTAAAATATCACACGATCACCATTTCCTATGCTTACACAAACTGTTAAAATTAGTATGTGATGTGATGCGTTGTATTTGGCTTCTCCTTAAACGAAATCAAGAATATCTCAGCAACTATGCCCAGATAAACCTGTTAGCCACTTTATTTTCCATTCCCCACTCTAAGTCTTCCCATATAGAAAATTCTCATACAGTAGTGTCACCCATTGCAAACTTTAGTAATCAATAGCCACTACTGGAGAGTTGCATTGAGTCCTAAGATTTAAGTGCAGGGTTTTCAGATCCAAGCCTCCTCATTGATGAAAGCCACTGAGTAGGCACTAGACAAAGATTTTATATACAAACCTTCTTGCATCCATTGATTACTAAGGTTTGCCATGGCATTACTGTATAGAGAATTTGCTATTGTATATATTTTTATATTATTATTTTTAGAATTACTCTAACTTTGAAATGAACACTCTACCAATAAATATGGGTTAATTGATTCTTTATGAATAAGATCATTTGGATTTCTGAATTTTATTGATTTTAACAATAATAAAGATAAAAAAATCTAAAAACTTAAACTTGTACTCTGCATTTTAGTATCAACTATTACAACACGATATCTTGGATAATGCTTGCAAAGAAAGAAGTAAATTATTTTATTGCCATTTCTTTTTTAAATGAAAAAAATGTACAGAATTAAGATGGTTTGTGATTTAAATAACTTGTTTAAAAACTCATCAGAAACATCATCAAATTATCTGAAAGTGATGTTTTCATTACCTCTAGTCTTACTATGGCTATGCCATTTAGAGTAAGTTTTAGCAATGAATAGATCCCAAATAACAGTGCTTAATAAACCCCTATCCAATGCTATATTATCAAAATATCACCAGATGAATTTCTACCATATGGCATATTGATTTTAAAGTGAGGGTTTTATTTAAAACAGTTGGACTTGTTGGTATTAATTTTCCTATTAATGTACAAATACTTTTACTTATTTTGATTTATAATAAAAGCATTAAAGAAATTGAGAAATAATGGAATGCTTAATTATGGTGATGGGCCACCTAGGAACATGAACAAGCATTCAGAGTCATAAAGAAGAGGATAATTCTTGCAAAAGAGACAATTATGTCGACCTTCTGCATATGTCAAATAATTATGATGAACTATTATCAGGTCATTTAGATTTTGCAAGCATATTTTAAGACTTTCTAATTAAATGCAGAATGATTCAATTCTGTAATGTATCTCAGGTGAATATGAAATAATATACTTTTTCACCATTTCTATGTTCTATAACTTAATAGTAGATACCAATTAGCAGTGTGTAATAAATCCCTTTCCTGTGGTTTTCTATTAATATTTCCAAATTGTTATCAAACATATGGACATTATCAGTGAGAAGTTTGGGATCTTGGAACAGTGTATCTGGATTTTAAGAATCTAATGCATGTTCCTTACAGGTACTGTCATTTTTCTTTCATTTATCTTCTCAAGTTATCAGTCCACATTTTCAATCTAAGCCAGTTTCCTCATATAGTCATATAGATCTGAAACCAGTTCAATTTCTATATGTTACAGTGCCTTTAGTTTTTAACAACTATAAGCACTTCTACCATGTGGAATCATGTGATATTTTACTTGTATAAATCTAGGGCAGTGTTTTGTGAAATTCGAACATTTATAGATGATTTTGTCTAATTAAAGAGGATAAAAATGCAAATTAGAAGTCTTTAGTATATCTTTGCCAATGTCTGCAGTCATATGATATTTTACTTGTATAAATATGGGTCAAAGTTATGTGAGATTTGAACACTTATAGATGACTTTAAAAGCCTTTAGTATATTTTTACCAATGTCTGCAACCATAAGTTTGAAATGTACAAATGTTATGATTTCTACAAAAACATTCTGTACAAATAATAAATAAACCCTTTGAAAACAGACTAATTTATAGATACTTACTCTAGCAATCTTCGCATTCCTAATTGTTAATAACTGCTGAGCGATGACAGATAATACTTCAATATCGATCCGATTAAATTCATCAAAGCAGCACCAGGCACCAGATTGAGCCAGACCAGAAAAAAATCTACCCATCATCTAAATGTAATTAATATTCAAATTAATTGCATAGTGAAATCAAATGAATTAGATATTTTTAAAAATTATAAAAATAACAAAAAAGAAATTCTGATAAAACTGGAAACTGTCATGCAAGTATATAAAAAGTTTATACATCCAAAGCTCTGACTTAAAACTTAAATGTAGTAGTTTCTAAATGAACAAAAAATGATTTATTGTAATGTGTGTATATT
The DNA here is from genome assembly GCA_028023455.1 of Epiperipatus broadwayi. NCBI lineage: Eukaryota > Metazoa > Onychophora > Udeonychophora > Euonychophora > Peripatidae > Epiperipatus > Epiperipatus broadwayi. Next base: position 11,069 of record JAQFVV010009018.1, on the reverse strand, counting down.
GAATGCAAAGACATTGCAGCATATAAGTTTGGTTTAAAAAAATATATACATTTAATAGTCAACATGTAATTATACCTTGGACAATTTCCATTATCTAGATTGATAAATGTTTTTTAAAAAATTCGAACTATACTTGAACTTATCAAATATATCCAATTGTTAGTAAAAACACACAACTCTCTTCTTCAGATGATGGCGGTGTGACCAAAGGCAATCATATTGATGACTTAATTTCAAGAATAACAAATTTAAGATTATGCTCTAACCCAGGGGTGGGAAAATATTGGCCCAAGGGCCACATGTGACCCACTAGGTGTTTTTATGTGTACCACCAAGACAATTAGAAAAATTGGCCTTGAACTGAGATTTCTTTCCTGTGTGCAACCGAAGATTCATCTCGTATTTTCCACTAGGATGGCCATGTCAATACACATGTGCAGTGCTTTCCCAGTTGATCTGTTTAATTTCAATTTTTCTTTGCTTTAGCAAATATATACACTTCCAACTTTAGTGAAACTATGAACTTTCTGAAAAAATGTAAAATCGGTGATGAATGTCATGTGTTTAACGAAGAATGGACAAACACATATTTCTTTGGTAATACAGGGAATAAAGCAGTGTGTTTATTGCATCATGAAAAAAAGGTGTGGCCCTTCGCTTCCACAAAGTGGCCCCTGATGCGGCCCTCTACCAACCTCTGTGGCCCCGGAGCCAAAAGAATTTCCCACCCCTGCTCTAACCAATTAAACTATTTCTATCAGAACTTTTGATAAGAGAACTTAGTTGGTTAAAGTGCTGACACAAATTCAACATTTGAATCTAAAGATCACCATTATGATTCTCTATTCTTAATGACAAGGCCAGCATCAACTGAAGAAGAGAGAAGAATACCACCTGAAATGTTAAGTTATATATTAGCATTTGTATTATTAATAGCAGTTGAATGTATGTAAAAAGTTTAAATAGTTTGAATTTTTTTAAGAATATTTAATTGTTAAACGAGCTGATGAAAATAGTCCCAACATATAATTACAATCAAAAGTCATCATCACAAACTTTCAGACTAACATTAATGGTAAATGATAAGATAAATCACCACATAACATAAATACTTCATTCACCAAAGGTTTACATTACTCATGGGGATTTTTTTCTATATATACATATTTATTAAAAACAAAACTTCATTCACAAATTACATGAATAAAAAGGTAATAATTGAAAGTTTGCTAGTCTTTCACATACATGATTGTCTCTCAGACAGCCAATCAGATTTTAAACAGCTGTCTTAAGAATGATCTGGCTTCGACACATGACAGAGATTTTGATAAGAAAAGGATGATACTAACCCTTTCTCAACTTAACTTATTATATATATAAGCCAGACTTAAGCATCTTGGCCTGAAAGCTTGAATATATTAACATATACACTTATCATTCATTGTTATTAATTTAAGATATTACAGCGCAAAATCTCAGATTTACTACACCGCAATTTTCTAGATGTTAATATAATTTATCAGCAGCGTATGTAAATAATATTTGTCTAAATTGCATGTTGTTAATAAATTGGTAATAATTGAAAGTTTGCTAGTCTTACACATGCGCGATTGTCTCTCAGACAGCCAATCAGATTTTAAACAGCTGTCTTAAGAACAATCAGGCTTTGACACATGACAGAGATTTTGATAAGAAAAGGATGATACCAACCTTTTCTCAACTTTTTATATATATAAGCCATGCCCCTCCCCTGCAGTGTAGTGGCTTCTTTAACACACTCTATAGAAAACAATATAGAAGACAGTACTACTCATCAGGCTTGCTAACTGTTAAGTGGTGAGGTTTGAGCAATTTTTCAGCACTCTTCTACTATTTATATAAAACTGTTAGATACCCATTAACCAATCAATATTTAATACTATCTGGATTTGCTAAGATTGGCTGCCTGAAAGAAAAATCCTAAGCCTACTCAAAAAATTTCCAAGATTAAGTGACTCAGATAAGAAATTAGATCATAAGTATGAGAGGTGTATCATGTATGTCACGATGCTCTTCATAGTTACATAATTAAATCATATAACCACAAATAAAACCTTTAAAATTGACATCACATATATATATATATATACAATGGTCAAATATTGTCTACAATGTTGTTATAGATATATACTTAATATAATAATCAATCTAATAAAATTAAAAGACAACTAATTATATTTACTTCAATTATCATGTGACAATTATCATGTGATGTATAAAACTATATCTTGAAAAAGTCTCAATAAGAGATGAAAGCCAGGTTGATAATAAATAATTGCAAATATAATTAGTTGTTTGTTTCAGTTTTATTTAGATTATTATAATAAGTATATAATTGATGTCACCTCTCAATACTTTCTTATAATGATTGGTGAAAAGCAACATTCATTACACATAAACTTTTCCTAATAATCTAGTAATCAAAGATTACACAAAAATGGAAAACCATTTTTTTTTAATCTTTCCAATTCAAAAATAAATTAAATTTAATTTTTTTACAAAGCAAAAACATTTTACATACTAAAAAATTTTTTAAAAATAAAATAGTGCAACAGTTCCTTTCTACTCCTCAGAATTTGACTAATACCACTGATACAAATTATTTTCATTATAAAATTACATTATGCAATTATACTCAATGGTGAACCAAAATGAATGATTCCTACACAAGGAGAGTAAAAGAAATAACTACAAGTAATAATACTAATAATTTATTTATTTATAAATATTTATTCATTATTATAAATAATAATTTATCATTTATTTATTTATTCATAAAGCAACAAGTGGATAATACACTAACGTAAATGCCATATAAAACAAATCTTGAGCAAGGAATTTAAAATATAATAAATAAAATATAAAACACAATACAAATAACAAATAAATAAATTAAAAACATAAAATATTATTTTGTATAATATAGTCAATGATGTAAGCATTTTTTAGAAGCCAAACATCTAGTATTTGTTAAATTAGAACATTTTTTCATAAATATATTAAATAATTGGGAGTCATGAACTCAAAATTCTATCCAGTCAGTTGAAATTTAATGGATAATCATGTATTTATAAAAGAAAATCTATAGCATTATATAAATAAACATTTAATATGAGTCTCATAATTATTGCTAACAGGTAATAGCATGAGATCTGCTAACAATATATAGTGTATAACTCCCTAAAATAGATAGAAAAGATATTGCAAAAGTAGAAGACTCTCCCTCTCCAAAAGTTATATATTATAATAAAAATAATATTGATAATAATAACATGGAATCAGATTATATCCATGCTTGATACTATATAATGCATTTACATATGATACCATTTCCAACCTTCTTGCACATTTAACAATACTATTTTTTCACCAAAACTTTACTCTTACAGTTTCGACTGACTTGCAGTCATCATCAGAGCTACAATATCCAAATATATAATTATACAATTAATACATTATATTTATATACATAATCAATAACATACATAAATAATCATTTTCCATTTTATTATTCTATTGTTAACTAATTTAATTTTCTTATTTATAGTATTTTATTATTAAATTATTCTAAAACAATTTTTAAAACAGTAATCTTTAAACTCTACTATTTAATCTATCATTTTATTATTATCTTTTTAATTATATTTTCTTAATTATTTCTAAACTTTCTTTATTTTTATTAGTAGAGTTTAAAGATTAAAGTTTTAAAATTATAATAAAACTGTTTTAGAATAATTTAATAATAAAATACTATAAATAAAAAAAAATAGTTAAGACTAGAATAATAAAATGGAAAATGATTATTTATAATGATCAGGCTAGATATATGTTATTGATTATGTATATAAATATAATATATTAATTGTATGATTATATATTGGGATATTGTAGCTCTGATGAAGACTGCAGGACAGATGAAGCTCTAAGAGTATAAAGTTTTGGTGAAAAAATAGTATTGTTAAGTATGTAAGAAGGTTGGACATGGTATCATATGTAAATATAGAAATCACACATAAAGAAAGGAAAAAGAAAATTGTATAATGCATTTATAAAGGTTTTTTAAGTTAGCAACTTTGATTGTTTAACAATTCTTGAAAAAGACTAGAGAACAATCAAAATCGTTAGCTTTAAATAAGGAATTTAATAAAGAAACTGTATAGTATTAAGTGTTTATGAGAAGTAATTATTCATTGGTGGTATTTATAATTAATAATAAAATTTTTGCATTCAGTTTGTTGCTGTTGTGCCTGAATGTTGCACTTCTACCAAATAGTCAAATATACAATAAAAGTGTATAAAATATGTAAACCATTATATCGGAAATGTAAGCATTATAGATGATTGAACAATCCTTGATCAAGTTAAGGATCAAAATGAACACAGGTAGCCATAAAATAGTGGTCAGTAAATTGGTATCTCACTATTACTAACAGAAGAGTAAAGTAAAAATACCAAAAAAAAAAAAAACTTACTAAGCAGTAATTGACTAATCTTGATATGTCGTAGGAGCATCAGTAAATTGCTTCTATTAATTAGTCTATGATTTGAATAAATATTGTCATTAGAAAAATCAAGTCACAAAAAATTTATCAAGATCTGGATTCCAATACCGGAAAAATGAAATTATGAAAAATGAAATCCAAAAGTTAGAGTGTGTAGGTGGGGGTGGGGGGAGACCTGTTAAATTGATTGGAAATGTTTCAATACAGTAACACAAAATGGGAAATTGGCAAAAAGTAATAAAAACGGTATGTTATACATATATAGATAATAGTCGAGATTAAAATTCAACACTGTACAATAAATATTTTAAAATACTCTCGAACCTAGCGTAAGTCAAAATTTAACAAGAATAAATAAATGGAAACATATTTAGATATTATGTTCTGGATTGAATTTAAATATTCATTCTTTTTAATCAACGTGTTTTAATCAGGAATTTATTTTTATTAAATTTTGACTTATGCTAGGTTAGAGAGTAGTATTTTAAAATATTTATAATACAGTTTATGAGTTTTAATCTCGAATGTTATATATATAAGAACTGATGGTATTCTATTATATATATTATTGTAATTTTAATTAGACTATTTTAAACTCATTGTGATGGGAAAGATTAGATCATAATAAAAGATTCATACAAAAAATTTGTTTAAAAATGTAACAAAATAAGTAAAATGATAAATTTTCATGTAAAGGCGGCATAAGCGGACCTTGTTATATAATGAGGAAGGCTTATGAATGCAATTCATTTTAAAGAAGAAATGAAAGTCAATTTTTAAATGTATTAAATAAATGAAATGCTTACGAACATTAAAATGTAAGGCTATTTTAATAAGATATGGCATAAATTAATTTCAATCAAATTGTGTGAAATGTTAAAGGCTGTAAGAGACTTTCAAAAAAAGTAATATTTTCACGCGAATTAAAGCAAAATAATTGATTAAAGTAGCTGTGCAAAAAGCAACAGATTGCAATAGGATATAAAATAAATTTCATTAAGATAAAAAATGAGATGATTATATTTCAGAAAGATATCTCAGCAAAAAGAGATTTAACTTTTAAGCTAAGATAAATAGGCAAAACTCTCTCCATACAGTAGTGCCACTCTAAGCAAGACAGAGTAATCAATGGATGCCAGAAGCTTGTGCATAAAATCCCTATCTAATGCCTACTCATCCAATATCCCCAAATTAGTTTCTGGCTTATGGCCTTCGTCAGTGAGGAGCCTTGGATCTGAGAACACTGCACCTAGATCTTAGGATCTAATGCAACCCTCCAGCAGCCACCTTTTAACTCTACATAACTACTAAACTATGAGAATAAAATTGAAAACAGATATTTTCAATCTAAGCTCAAATAGTCATATGGGTCTGAACTCAGTTCAGCACCCATACATTTTGGTGTCTTTGGCTCTTTTACAACCATAGCCACCACCTTCCTATAAGGTATTGATTGATTACTCTGTCTTGCTTAGAGTGGCACTACTGTATGGAGAGAGTTTTGCCTATTATAACAACAGTTATGAGCAAGCATGGAAGACAGTGATCATGTAATGTTTTAAGGTTAAAGCTAAGATAAACGTTTATGGTCAACTGGCAGAAGGGAAATTATATAAAGAAACTTTTTTTTTTTTGATAAAATTAAAAAAGTTGTGATTAGATCAGTCAGATACAGATGATTATTAGAATTCTTGAGACGCAAGTTAGCTGGACTTCATGGTAGTGACTTATACTATCTATAGTCTATAATAAAGTAGGGTAGTTATGAAAGAATTTTTAATTATCAATATATGAGGAAGAATTTCAATACTGTAGTAATTCAGGATAATATAAGTGCCTTAAGGGTGGTGTTTACCATCATCATTGTATGGTTTCTCAGAGATAAATAGATACCATGCCTTTCAATCAGGACAGTAATGGTTTAGGGAAAAAATGCTTACTGTCAGAAAGTCAATATGCTTTGCTAATAATGAAACTGAAGAATTCTCTTAAGAACCCAATTTGAAGAAAAGTCAAAATATAACTAACCAGCCAAGATAGTTTGAAGACCATCTGCCATTTGTAATGAGGTCTTAATTCTTGATCCAGTACTAGAATATGAAGTCAAATATAATTTTAGACCAGCCTACATTATGCAGATATAAAATATATACTTCAGGTAAGAGACTTAAAATTTTAAATTTACACAATATAAAATTTATTTATTTTTTTAAGACTTAAAGTAACAATCCTCTTTTATTTATAAAATTATATTTTCTTATTAATATGTTTTATATATGTATTATTTTAGTTAAATATAAAATTTTGTAATGAATCGATGACAATTATTTGGGTTTTAAATGAACACAATCCTCCCTTTGAATTATGTAAATATATATTTGTTAAGATCTTCAATTTAATGCATTCACACAAAAGCAGGATATGTGTTTATCATACAACAAATGATTATGAATATGTTTGATACTTTGTTAACATTATATAGTTGATACTTTATTATCATTATATAACAAATTAAACATATATATGTGTCATTATTATATAGTCAAGAGGGCAAAAAATGATATAGCCCATTAAAATTTTAATCTTTATTTAAAAAAATTGTGACAATACTTGGTGGACTTATACATACATATAAACTAATATTTTCCTGAAGGTTTGTAATGATAGTGTTTTAGTTGTATTTTTATATTGGACTATTTACAGAGCAAAAAAATTTTGTTCAGAAACTAGCAATTTGGAAAAAAGAAAAGATCTATATAAAACAAATTCTTATGAAAAATGGTTATCCATCAGCTGTTATTAAGAAAACTTTAAATAGACAAAAAGAACCATCAAGACAAAAGACAATTATTGGTACTGTAATGTATTCATACATTCCAAAAATAGTAGACAAATTAAGGAAAATATGCAAACAGTATAACATCAGAACAGCTTTATAGAGCCATACCACACTATGAGAAATTCTAACGTCTACAAAGCCTAAACTTGAAATGCTGAAAAAAAACTGCATCTATGAAATACAATGTGAATGTGGAAGAACATATATTGGTGAGACCAGTCATCTCATTGAAAATCACTTGCAAGAACACAAATTGATGATTAGAAGAGAGAAAAAAGATATGTCTAAGGTAGCAGACCATGTATGTGCCAAAGAACACGTTCAATTGGTAAAATACAAAAATATTGGATAGAGAAGAAAAGATACAAAGAAGAAAATTTAAAGAAGTTGCTCACATATCAAATGGCAAAAAATCCCATAAGCCAACCTAGTGTGACTATACATAATGTATAGAAACCAATAATCAACTTTGCTCTTAGAAAAAAGTGGAGAAATCAGGAGGAACCTCATAGATAAGTATATGAAATTTCTACTGACTGTTGCCTTTGACAGGATGACAGCATTACCTTAAAATTCAATACTTAAGAATCTAAGGGATCAGGTTCAAATCCCATGTACTGTCACTGGTCAGGCGAACAACACCTGAAGAAGAGTGGAGAATAATATCTCTTGAAACATTATGCATATTGAAACGGAAATCGCCAATCCCTTTCCGTTTCACCATCAAACCTAATGACACTCTCATCTGTGCTAAGTTCGAACCTATTTAAATGTTAATAAATATAAAATTCGTTCATGTCCGTATAAACAGTATTATATATTTACGTGCGAACGAACGCTATAATTAGATAGGATTAGTAAAATTATAGCGTACTAAAGTTATTTAAGATTTCTAAAACTGGTTATTATATTATTTAAGTTAAGAGTAAATTATTAATTTTGTTGTTTAATATTGTAATTTCGTATGTGGATATATAATCTGTGCTATATAGAAGAAAGACATGATTTAAAATATGTAAAAGCTGTTATCTAAAAATACTATTAAATGTTTCTTTAAAATTGTTAAAAGATTTCTTGTTTAAATATATTTCAGAGAAAAGTTTCTCGAAAATATATTTAAAAGCTATATCAAAATATGTTTGCAAATTATTTTTAATAAATATGTTAAAAATGTTTTTCGTTTTAAAAAAAAATGTTAAAAGGTTGTTTTTAAATAGAAAGAGTTTCTATTATATGTAAGATTAAAAATAAAAGCTGGTCAAGTAATTAACAGATTTTTGGTTGTAAACAAGTGTCATTAACGACCACACCTGGAATTCGTAAAAAGTAAAACTAGTTAAAAATTTACTAATTAAAATCCCCTTAGATAAGATTTAAGTTATTTTAAAATCTAAATTGGACAATTGTTTGCAACGAAAAATCTTAATTATAATAATAGCTTATGGAATGTTTCTAACATAAGTTATCGAAGATCTGAATTATAAATTGAAAAACACTTAATTAAATTCCATGAGTCTTGAGGCGGGAGATTCCGATAAGGAAAACATATAAATACTCTGTATTGTTGGAGGAGGACAGCCATCTTGTTAGTGAGAGTGGTAGCCAGTATTCACAATTGTTAAGTTGAACATGTCCGGCTAAAAGCGGGCATCTTGTTGCTGTGACTCCGCGGGAGAACGGGGTTTCTCTCGTCGAAATGCCTAAACCACCATCATGCCGATAGAAGAGACGAGCTTAACATAATGGGAAAGATGATGCCGCCCAGTCAAACTAAATCAAACCAACAGCCAAGAACTTGCAGATAAATCATACCGGTACCGTTTTATTTTTCAAACCGCAGAGCTCTGTGTAATTCTAAATGTAATAATATCTATCTAAGTTAGCTAACTTTCTTTTTCAAATAATGATAAAGCTAAATGTAATCAAAACTTAAAATCCATTTAATAGTTTAATATGTCAATTGCTATCCAAAATTTAATGTGTTAAAGTTTTAAATAATCTGACTTATTTATATTTTCCTTTCATTTAAAGTGCATTATGTGTTTAGTTTAAAGTTATATCACTGCGGTTGTGTCTATATTTCTTTGTTTATTTTAAATGCTTATTATATTTTATATGCCAATATTTCGAAACAGTAGGCACTTATTTTTATGTTTTAAGAAGATATTATTTGAAAATCTTCGCGTAATTTATTTATAGCGTCAACTTTCTGCGCTGTTTCGAAATCCTATTTTTTTATTATTTACATGATTTAATATGCGAAATGTGGCTCTTTTATAATCAACCAATTAAAAACTTAACCTTATAAGTTTATTTAGAATTAAATTTAACATTGATCGTATTTATAAGTATATTTGACATTTAAATTCTTAAGTCCATAGAAATATACTTTCCCTCCTTAAATATTTATTATCTATAAGTAACTTAATAGATCGAACATGTCAAAGTACAGATGTAATAATATTCCCTTTAGTAGCATAGACATTTATTATCAGGCTACGCAAGAGTTGGTCCCAATTTGATAGAGCTAATATGCTATTAACTCGTATTTCATAGTATGAAATATACTATTCTTTGCTTGGCGGATGTGATCTTATTTTATAAAATTATTCTCGTTTTGCTGCTATACGTAATATACGTATCTTAAGATGGAGCCACGGCGTTGCCAGCACATCTTCTCTTATAGGGTAGAGCAGTAGCGAAGCCTGAGCCAAGGCCAGGTTAGCACGTAAGACCCCCGCCATTCCTGAACACAATGTTCCTTTTCACGCAGCATTGCGATCGGTTACAGGGTACCGGCGTTTGTCGCAAGAACCCTGAAGTTATTTCATCCATCCGCAGAGCGACTTTTCCTATTATTGTTTACCTGTGCCATAGCGCATTGGTAAAATCTTATTTTAGCCAACTCTCCCTCCTTTATATAACGCTTTCAGCATTCTGAAATTTTCTCTCGAAAGCCATGTTCGATCGATCATTACTTGAGCTGGTTTATGCGCTCGTTATTAAATTATATATGGGTATTTTAGTAAATAAATTCATGATCAAAGTTTAATATAATTATTCATATACCAGCCACAAATGTAATAGGATTTGGCTTATCGAGATTTATAGGCATAACGTAGTGATTAATTATGTATCAATTGTAAACAATTCCTAAGATGGGCACATGTTAAACTCATCTATGAAATTTAATGATTACTTATGTGAAGTGATTTTGAATTACCAAATGTTTGTACATTCTACGCTGAATGCTATTGTAAATAAGTGATATAGCTATGAGTTGTAAATAAATATATAATTAATTTAATGTATTTCGTTCTCTGTTTCGTTATTGATTTAATTCAATCCAATTCTAATTATCTTTTATAGTCTATATATGTGAAAACTATGCATTAAGTTAAATTAAATTAGTGATATTTTAGTCAATTAAGAACCTTTCTTTTAATTATCTGAGTCTCATTGCTTCTCCGTGACCTATGTCGGCCGTGAGGAAAGAGATCTACTACGTGTAATTTCAAGGTGGTCATTCGTAAGGTCGTGAGTCTTGGAATCCTGGTTGACGAGTTGAAGTGCGGTCGGACTCGGGATGTTACAGTCCTGGTCTGGTCAGCTTCGGTCTTTTTTGCTTGGATTCTGAATTCTGTTACGCGAATGTACAAACTTGACTGTTACAATATAAAATATTTACG
>JAQFVV010009017.1:0-18768 GCA_028023455.1 Epiperipatus broadwayi | reverse complement strand
TATATATAGTAACAGAAATTAAAAACAGAGAGATAGAAAATTATTAATTATTAAAATATAATTAAAATATGTTTATAATCTATGACATTTGTCATAGTAAGAAAACTTTGTAACAGCTTACAATTTAATGTAATGATGAAAAAGGCCGCTATTTTGTAACTAACTATATATATATATATATATATATATATATATATATATATATATATATATATATATATATATATATATGGGGGAGTAGTAAAATGATAGTTGCTATAATTCAATAACTAAACACTAAACAGGATATATGATATGCTCCAGTGGTTCATCATTTGTAACCAAGTAAAAATCAAATGAGAAACAAATTTTACTGTGTTAGCTAAAATACAATTTATAATTAAAACAAGTATGACGCTAACATATAAATAGGAACATATGCATATCATGTTCTCATCTGGATGTCTGTTTATAATTAATAATATATATATATATATATATATATATATATATATATATATATATATATATATATATATAACATTATAGCCCGATTGCAACTATTCTAAACATTAATTCTGTCACGATAATAATGAAATAAATAAATTATCTTATTTATAATAAAAAATAACCAAATGAAAATTAAAACTATCATCATTAAAGATTTAAAATATTTCAATATTGGGAGTCATTGAACAATAAACTATATTAGACATTGTCATCAAATAAAATATTAGATATAGCAACTGAATAAAATTACCCACTATGAGATCCTGGAGTGCCTTATGCTTAACTCCAATAATAGGTTCTTTTAACTGAGAATCCTTCAAATTCCTCTTTCCATGTATATCTGACCAATCATGGTCACACACACATACAGGTGCTGTTTATAACAACTTATGCAAAAAAATATCATATATTGTTAATATTATGAATTTGAAAAGGATTAAATCACTCTTTATTCAGTTTAGCTAAGTATATGTGTTTTCTCCCATGAGCGCCACTAGATTGTTTTAAATCTAGATAAATATCTGTTTAGAGTGTCCTGAGTTCAAAACTCATCCTGCATATTTGTATTACACATGACTTGGATGACTAATGAAAAAAATGACACTTTATATTTTACTCATGCCAATAAAATCATAAGATCTCCATATCACAAAAAAAAAATTATATAGCTCAAAGACTCTTATAGATATTACTAGCTCATTTTACATATATTGATGAACAGATGTCAAAAAATACTCTTATTAATGATTTCCAACTAACATAGGTGAAGACCATTACTGATATGGATGGCCATGAAACTAGTTACTTAGTTTAATTATTTATCACAATATAAAGATGATAATGATGATGATGATAATAATGATAATAATAGTGATGATGATACCAGCTATAGCTTTATAATGAACTCACAACAATAAATTTATCTTCTTATAAACTCATAGCCATTTTTTTAAAAATCATCCTTTTGTCAAAATGTGGGATTTAAATATTACGTTCATTAGCATTTATATCTGTTTATAGTTATTTATTCCAAGTACTTTTATAGTTAAAACTAAGATTCAATAATACCAGTGATGATGACTTGATCACCATGCTTCTCTCCACATGATATTAACTTTCTATACACCCCTATTTACTAAATATATTAATTATGTTAAACATTAGAATTAATGCTTATAATTTATCTAATCAATGATGGTGATCTTAACTCATGTATGTACAGTACTATTTTTAAATTGTGTTTTAATCAATAATACAATACCCATCTTTGATGAGGTGATGATCAAAACTTATGAGCACAACATAATTTTTAGCTTTCTATTATTAACCTATACTGGAAAAACTTGGTTATTATCAAGCATAATTCCTAAATACTTAAATGTAAATCAACATTCTAGCTTACTTAACATTTTTGTGAGGTCACTACTTGCTAGTGCTGGGATGATTCTAAATATCTGCAAGTGATGATGATGATCATTTAAAACAAGAGAATCAAGACAAGAAAATACAACAATATTTTCAATTACAACTCGAAATCAATTAAGATATATATAAATATATTTATTAATACTACTCTTCTTTCTTTCTCTAAAAATCAAATTAATAATTAGATAAATGACTTATTATTACATTAATTAAATATAGAATTAAATACAAAAATTGATATATGCATAACCAAGTAAATTTAATATACAAGTTTGTCATTTTGGATATTTTAAAATAAGCTGGGCTTAAAATGACATTAAAAAATATTTCACTGAATGCTTACTTAAGACTTTCCTAACTTATTATATCATAAAAATAAATTTTTATATGTAACTTGTGTGTTTTATTTTACTTCCATTCAAATGTGAATCCCTGCTTATAATTTACCATATTTAAACTAATTATGCATAACCTATTCTTTGATGTGTTTGTATAAGCATTTACACATGCACACACACCCTGTGTTATGTCAACATATATTTTTAAATGTGTTCACTTATATTTGAGATTAATACATAAATCACATATATAAAAAATATTCTTTGCAACCTTGAGCAAAAATAAAATAAAATACATTATATCAATTTTAATATGCAACAAGATAAATAAAAAAAACATTATAAATGCATATATTTTTATAGGTCACTCATTATCATAACAAATGAAGAACAATAAAAAAAAACATTTCGATATTACAATATATAATAAAAGAAAATAATAACAAAAATAATGACAATTTAAGTTAAAGATTTAAACTGTGTTTGTGTTTTGCTATGTGATATTGAGAATAACTATCGATAAATAAGCATTTCTAATGTGTTCTGTATCAAAAAGAAAAATGCTCCTTGACCAATAAATTAAGGTTTACTTTTAACAAGTAAGAATAAAAAGATCTGTTAATGAACGGCTCATAGTTTTCACCCGGTTATTTTCACTTCTTATAAATGTCCCAAGTTTGAATTTTCAGACTGCTTGTCTCATGTATAGCTTCAATAAGTTGATTTGCTCCATTATAAAAAGAAAGGTTCTTGCAAATACTTTTAAGATAAACATGAATTAATTGACTTGCTGGTTTCCACAATTTTAACATTATTTATTGTTGATACTTTTGATAATGCTGAATTCGTTGACTGATTTGTTTCCAATTTTAAAAAGAGTTATTACAAATACTTTTAGATAAGTATGAACTGCTGGATTTGCTTGTCCCTACCATTTTTAAACAAAAAAATCATTGTAGACACTTTAGATGACTTATGAGGAAAACTTTAACAAAAATTTGCTTGAAAGCTTAATCAAACCTAGCTATAAGGTTTTTATAAAATTTCCTTCCCTTTCTCCCTCCTCCATTCAAAGGTAATGAACCCATAATAGGCCAGGAGCCAGAAAAGAAGCATTTCAAATAGCTTGGTCAGTGGTTGGCTTTAAATTCGACCATTCTCTTGGTTATAAAGGACTTTGGGTATAAGTCCATGGATAGGGTCAGTGAGTTACAGCAAAATATATTAATATCATATTATAGAATTGTAAATAACTTCTTCCAAGAAATTCAATTTTGTTCCATTTCTTTTTTTATCTCAATCTTGCTGGGAATTACTTATATATATGCACATCTTCGTCTATACTGACTTTAAAATAAGAGTCATTTTTTTTTCTTCCTCGATTTTTAAAGAGTGAAAAACAAAATCAATCACTCACTCTCTTTTGAAAAAAATATGCAAACTGTCCATTTCTTTTGGTTTTGATGAACTCAATCACTAAATCTCTGTCTAATAATAATGCCCCCCTCCAAAAAAAAACTGATCATTACATCTCTTCCTAATAACATTTAAAAAAAACTGATAGCTACATCTCTTTTTCCCAACATTAAAAAAACAACTGATTGCTATGTCTCTGCTCTAATAACATTAAAAAAAAACTGATCACTAAATATTGTTTCATTCATTTATATTGTGAATCTTTTATCAAAGAAAATGACCACCTGGAAATCTTATCTTGAGATAAAGATCAAAAATCAGAGTTTGACAAGCTGATGTTCTATCATGATTTTACAAGAAAATTAATAATCATGTTTCATTCCATTAAAGCACCTCTTTTCTAAAAATAATTTTAGACACAGATAACACAAACAATAAAGCTGGCAATCTATAGTCATTAGAAATAGGTGTAAAAGTGTTTTGGTGTTTATACAGATGTTCTTATTCTTTCACACTCTTCTGCATGTGTACATTTTTTAATCTCATAATCTACTAATCTTGATCACCTTATTTTAACAAAAATTAATGTTAAATAATTTAACGCATTATTTAATAAGAAAATATAATAAATCAATATTAAATATTATTACCTTCTCTCTTTACAACTGCTTATTTATTAACTATTTATAAACTATATAATCATAAATACACACATAAATCTATATATGTAAAAGAAAAAAAATTTTTCTTAATTAAATAATATGTGTGAAATGAGTCATATATCTACAATATATATATATAATTATAATTATAATTGAAATAATATTTTTAACTTGTTTTTGAATTTAATGGCAGTTGAGGCAGGTTAGAAAGTAACCGAAAGTACTTCTGCGGATTTAAGGACTGTTTGTAAACCGTTAAAAATATTATTTCAATTATAATTACAATATTGTTTTTAATTAACAGATATTTTATTTATTATATATATGCACATAGAGAGCGTACCAATAGCTCAAACAAGCTCGTAATTAACAAGTGCGGTTATGAGAAATATTTAAAATCTCTATCCAGAACACTCTTATCTCCAGACCATGGTTTCGGGCTTATGGCCCACGTCAGAGTGTTCTGGATAGAGATTTTGAATATTTCTCATAACCGCACTTGTTAATTACGAGCTTGTTTGAGCTATTGGTACGCTCTCTATGTGCATTTTTGTAACTACAAGCTCATTAAAAGTAATGTCACATTATATATGACTTGCTTTTTTAATTATATATATATATATATATATATATATATATATATATATATATATATATATATATATTAAAAACTAATTTGAAATATTTATTTTATTGAGAAATTAATATGTATGGGATGTTTATGAGGTCTGAATGGAGAATTTAATAATTTATTTATGCTAATAAAGAATATGGTTACACTTTTTTGTCAAGCATTGGTGGTCTAGTGGTTAAGCATAGCTGCCTTCCAAGTAGCTGGTCCAAGTTCACTTCCCAGTCAATGCTTTGACATATGAAAAAACTTATTAATCATTATTTTTAATTATTACAGTGAAGTTATTATTTAAAAGTAGATTAAGTATATGTCTCTTTATTCTTTTTAATATATATGTTTAAAAAGTATTTTAACCACCCAAGAAAGGGTATCTCCAGCCATAAAAGAATTGAGATGCATGAATTCTGTAAAAAAATTTAGAATAATATATATAGTGATTAGAGTTACATTTTTTTTTATTAAACACACTTTGTAGTAACATAAAGGTTATTTTAATGTTCACATCATTTATTTATATATTTCATAATAACTAATTTATGGATGAACAATATCTTTATAATACAATATGACTCTGATTATTATCATTATAATTTCAGATTAATGATAATTATACATAATGTTTACAGTAGATTTTGACAGTGTTGATGTATTTTTATCTTTAAAATTTGTAAGTGTATATGCTTACTTTTTTATAATATTATGTCTTATATTATTTTGGTTTGTGTGGCTTCAATTTTTTGATAATTATTAGCTTCAGATTTTATATTATGTTTAATATTTGAATACAATTATCCACCTGTAAGTAGTGGCTAGAACTACAAAAAGGCTGCATAACTTGGATCTTAAAAATAACTGCAAACTTGTAAAGTAAAATTTCAAATTATATTATTTAATATTATAAAAAATAAATAAGAATATTTTTATATTAAATGATTTTATTTATCATGCACTAAAAAGCAAAAAAAAAAAAACAAACAAACAAAAACAAACAAAAACAAATTACTGGCAAAATGAATTAGTTTTAACAGTTTATAAGTCCTTAATTATTTTAACTACAAGTTTTATATTTTTTAAAGTTTAACATAACAGTTTAGATAAAAACAAATAATAATTGATGTCACTTTAAAATCTTTCAAATCAATGAAAAATTATTGTGTGTGAGTATTGGTAATGAATGTTAATTTTCAATCTTATGAAGTGTAGCAATCTCGTAGATAATTATTTGACTCAGTTGTTGTTCACAAAGTAAATAATTTCCAAGCCCATTTGACATCTGTCCCAAGAGATTTCACTTTAATTTCTTTTATTGAATACCAGATCTCAATTAAAATAAAAATAATGTGTAATTCATTTCTAAGAATTTCAAGACATTATTAATTATCAAATTACATCACTATTTCTAAAAAATCAACATAGAAAAAGTTATGGTTATCTTTGAATACTACTTCTGATATATTGTGTGATATTCTAGAATGCTTTTAAAATAATTTTCCAAATATAATTACATCATATTTTTATAAATAAATTCCAAATAATAATTATTTAAAATTTAATAAAAATATGTGTAAAAATTTTATAACAACTTATATTTACTTTACAAATAAACAATAATTTAATTCATTTAAAAATAATACATTTTTATTTTCCCCTTTCTTTCTTTTAGACATTGCTATTATCATTATTTCTTCTAAATAAACCAATACACATGTTGGTGGCCGAGTGATCAGCGCAAGCGCCTTACAAGCAGTTGTCCCGGGTTCTGGGGTTCGTATCCCAGCCGATGCTTTGACACATGAAAAAAAAAAAAACAATACTGTTTAAAATAAACTTTTAAGACTAAAATAATAACAATAATACAGACACATCATTTTTGCTATACTTACCTAAATTCAATATTCTAAAAATGTACGTAAATAAATTAAGTATCCACATACACATCTTATTTACATATGTATGTAAAAACATTAATGAGATTAAATTATATTTTTTTTAGCGTGAATAAAATAAAAAGTATTGATACTTTGTCTAAAATCAAAATTAATTAAGTCACTATGATAATATTAACTATATCTAAATAGATATAAAATGCTATTTTATATTGTTGTTAATAAGCTATTTTTAAGATAAGAATTTATATTTAGTCTTTAATTTCTTTAATCCTAACATTTTAAAAAAAATTAATATAGACTGTCAACATACAATGACAATAAAATAAAGACAACAATTAGTTATGTGAATAGTTGAAATAATGGCTAGAATGATTTAAATATTTATTAATTTAATAATAATGTTTTGGTATTTAAAACAAATTACTTAAAATCAAATATAAATGATTTCCAATACAAATATATAAATTATTTTTATTTCAACCAAAATCTAAATTTTTGATGTAAGAAAAACAAAATTATTTTTGTACAAAGAATGATACTTACTTTAATGTACATCTAATTATAAAATTTTAATTTAGTTTATACTTAAAAGTTTATAAAATAATTTAATTAATAAACTAAGTTTGAATCTAGTTTGTTTTGATAAATGTAAGTCTTAACAATCATTGTATTATAGGTATAATCTTGTTTTTGTTTATTAACAAGAAACATCTTTAATTAATCATTCTGCTTATTAATTGTGACAATAAATACTGAGAATCAGTGTAAGTAAAAAACTTGCAGAATCAAAAAAAAAAAGTTCCTAGCAATCTTCATGCTGGAAGCATTTGTGATAGTCCAAAAGTGTTTTCCATAAGTTTTACATGTTTTGGCCCATAAACGATATCTTTGGAGCCTCTATTTGCAGTACATGAAGTTCAGGTAGTATAGAGGCTGCAGCTGACTTGAAGACTATCAGCATTTATCTTATTTATCTGATTAGTCAAAAATAATATACTCTTACTTTTGTATAGAAGAAATTTACTGATGATGAAAAATTACACACACACACACACACACACACACATATATATATATATATATATATATATAATCAAAATATTCTAGAATAAATGCTAACAAATTCCATATGGCTATATAAAATACAAGTAAACTCTTTGCTATAGCCAATTTATGGCAATTTCCACCATCTTGAGTAGCAGTCAACCATTAAAATTTAAATCATATTAAAATCACATATCAATAACATCCTCACATGAATGGTCAATTTTCCACATATTATGAATACTCATACAATTACATTTTTTTCAACCCATTGTCTGTAATATTAGTAAAATATGACTTTTTAATTTTTTTTTCTTCAAGTCATGTAAAATAAACACTATCAAAGCATGAATCTCCTTTACAAATCATTGCATTAATAATAAAATAATTAAATAAATAATCATGCCTTCTGCTTAGGTCGAATATGACAATTAAATATTAAATAATATTACCTATCTTTATTACGCTTTGCTCGATTTATCATTCATCATTTATAATATTACACACATTTTAGCAATCACTATCCAACAATTAACAAGTAAAGCCTTGAATCATTTTTTTCTGTTCAGAGTTTTCCATTGTTTTTCACTTACATTTATATTATTTTGCAAAATATGTTTGCAAATGCGTTTCAAAGTATAAGTTATATTTTCATTAAAGCAGAGACACATTATTGTAAATTTTTTGTTAAATCTTAAAAATGTATTAGGAAATTTTATTTTAAAATGTGGTATGGAAAATTAGGCAGTATTTAAGCCCTATCAATGTTATAATATAAACAAAATATTTAAACTGCTTTTAATGTTTGCATACTTTTAATATTTTATAATTAAATTTTAAAACTTTTATTATTATAATTTTCCAATATTTTTCTTATGTTGCAGAGCATACTTTTTATTTATTTATTATTGATGTATTGTCGTTTTTATTTCTTTACCAGCAGGCTTGATGCGTTTAAAAGCATTGCTTCAGTATGCATACTTTCATGCTTCTTCTATTGGTAAAATAATTTTTTTTGAGTATTAAGATGATTATTTGATCCTACTCTTAGCATATACATGTATTTTTCATTTTTGTAATAGAATGCACAGAACAATTTTATTTCTAGTTTTATACGCAGCCTTATATATGGTTATTAAAAGATTCTTTATCCTTGTGCTTTATTTCTAGTCAGACATTTTTAGAATAAAAACTAATTTATGTGTATCTACTCTCTTTCTCTCCCTCTTATGTTTTATTTATCTTTTTATATAATTTCTAAAATGATATTATTCTATATTAAAAAGCAAATAACATATTACTTTGTCATAAAATATTTTATTTTAAAGAAAAAAAATATTATTTATTATTATTTTTACCTTTTTATAGGATAACAACATGTACAATAATTTTCTTTTATTAATGTAATACGATTAAATTTATTATATATACTTCGTTTTATTCTGTGCTGCTATCTTTTACTTTTATTACTTTTCTACACGCACTTATTTTATGCAAAGAAGAATATGATTCCTAAAATGTCAAAGTATTAATCAGAAGTTCCTGTTTAAATACATGTTAGGCTTCGATGTAAACAGATTAGATTAAACAGGAATTAATTTGATTCCGTTTATTGGTGGTTTTATTTTTGCAGTTTTTTTTTAATTAATAAGGCGGTTATCTTTGACTGACAGTTACAGAATATTTATGTATAGGCTGCTTATAATATAAAAATTTCAATTTTGACGCTGTAATCATTGACTTCTAATCGAAGTTTATTTACTAACTTCAGCAAAAGAGTAGAAAAGTTTGAATATCTAATATATATTTTTTTCTTCGCTGTCTGAATGATTGTCTCAGAAATAATATTACTTAACTTATCATTTTCAAATTTAAAAATCTTTTTAATATGATACCTTTTTACAATTTTTGTTTAAACAAAATTTGATGCATGCTAAATTATGTTTCAGAAGAAAGTGTGAAAATGAAAGCGAAAATAATTTTATCAGTACCATATTAAAAGTTGTGAATTCTATTTGACGAATTTAATATAAATGCATATATATATATATACTTGATAGATTAGAATTCAATTTTGATGTTATAATTATCTTCAAATAGAAAATAAATATAAGGGAATAGAATTTAGTGTGATGGTTAATTTAAAAATGCATGAAGAAATTATTATTATTGACAAAAATAAAAAGTAGAATGAATATTTATGATTTAATTGGAAGCAAATGAAAAATCAAAAATTCGTTCCTAGATTTACTGTCTAACAATTTTTATATTGTTTCAGTGCATTTGAAATCTTTGAAGTCGCAAATTAAAAGGCTATTTAAAAACTATGGTAAACTATAGAAAATGCAACTGAAGTATATGTATTTGATTACTTGAATATTTAATTATATATTGTTTATGTATGCAATTCATTTTTGTAATTAAGACTGAGCGACATTTTATGGGTTTATTTAATTGACAACATAATCAATTTACAGTATACTTAATTTGAAAATTTACTGTTCATTTTTGTTCTAAAAAAAGAAATATATTAATTAGGATTAATGAAATCAGACTCTGCAATTATAGACACGATCTACAAAAAATAACTTGTATAAAAATATATATATATATATTTAATACTATAAGCAAAAAGTTATATCAAGGTTTGCATAAATCTCATGTATATTTAATTTTACATTAAACTCTATTATAATTATTTGTTTATTCTATACTAATGTAAATAATTGCTTCTGCTACTATTTAAATAATTACATTTTATGAATTGTCATCAATCTCTCTATTATAGTGTGGATTTATTAACTATTTTTATGGATTTATATTAATTATGGATTTATTAAACATTTTATAGGATTATCTAAGACTTTTTATTCATGTTAGCTTCAATATATATATATATATATATATATATATATATATATATATATATACATATATATATATATATATATATATATATATATATATATATATAGGTGAAAAAATGTAAAATAGTTAAAGTGATTGCTAGACAAATTACCTATTTTAATTAAATCAAAATGTGATGGATATTATTTTAAAGATCTAAATGAATAGCTGGCCCCATAGTTTAGTTTTTATGTCTCATTAATAATATCATAGGCATCTATTGCAAAACAAGCACATATTTTTTATAAACTTCCCATTCACTCTTAATAATTTTACTATATAGTTAAATTATAATTTTTCCTCCTATTCTGATTATTGAAATCAATATTGTCACTTATAGTTTGAATGATTTGGCAGTATTACTATTGGGATCACAACTTAGTTATCACCCAATCTGTACCATGGTGAATTATATGGCTACTCAAATGTGAGGTATTATAGATAACCATTGGTATCATCCTCTTATTATGATTATAAAATATTATTTTCATTTTTTTCTGTCATGTATAGAATGATTTAGCAATATGAGACTGTTTATTTATTTATGTCAATAGATTTGTATTCTGTGATTATATGTATGTAATAATAATAACATTAATATCTGCATTATATTCTTATACATGATCACCTTATTCTATGTATAAATCATTCAACACACTCTTTTGTTCAATAGATTAAAATTCAGACAATGACAGCCAAGTTTTATAATAAACATATATTAAATAATGCAGAAATACAAAAAGATTCTGAATAAGCTAAATGGAAACTAATTGAGAGTAAATGTAACAGGTAGATATATTATAAACCTTAATTGATAATTTAATTGATCTAATTCAAATTATCATTTTCATTTTTCAAATCTCTTTCATCTCTAGATAGCTTTCCAATTATTAATTGTCAGACATAAGCCTTATATAATATTTAAAATATTAAATTTATTTTTATCAATGACATGTTTTTCACATAATTTTAAAATTATCTTTAGAAACTACAATATACCTTTTAAATTAATAACATTTAACAATTAAGTCACAGCTTAAATTTGACAATTAATATTTTTATATATGTGATATTTTATTTTTTTTAAAAATATCTTTAGAAATAATAAAATATATTAAAATATAAAATCATTAAAATAAAATCTAAAGATTAATTCCTGATATTTTCTGAATATAAAATGACTAAATCAGTGAACATGAATGTTATGATATATTAAAATGCTTGACATAGCATGCATGTGAACAAAGTGTTTTATATAGCTTTTTCCACATATTTTTCCAACATCAGTGTTTTAAAATGAAATTAGTTCTTTTATCTGTGTTTTTCTTTTTTAGCAGCAAAAATATATATTTTAATTTTTTTATGTGGGTACAGGTCCAATAAGTTTAGCCATTAGCCAAAAACTAAAAAGAATTAGAAGGCTAATACAAACAAATAATGATTGTCAATATCATAAAGGCATCCGAAATCATGGCTGAATATCCTGGCACAGAAATAAACTCATATTAATATGGAATAATAATTAGAAAATGGCAGATGAATATTATCAATGTAATATTTTTTATGTTTTTAAAAGTTTGATTTTATATCAAATTTAAATAAGAGTTAAATATGGTAAAATAATTTGATATGTTTTTTATACTGGTCCTTTTTTTTCATTTAAATGGTTATATTATGTGATAACTTTGCTTTAAGCTATTGTTCTAAAAATAATTAGCCTTAAATACATGCATTCAATGTGATAATGAACCAACAAACGATTTACAGAACATTTTTCTGCAAACATTCCATTGCACTGTGGTCCACTGAAATATATTTTTTCATTATATATATATGAAAAAACAAATACAAGTTAATCACGTAACCTGCTATCACTTGTTATTTATGTCCAAAAGATGGCACTATACCAAAACCGCCGAACAAGTGTAAGATTTGTTTTACATAAACGAAAAAAGAGTCAGAAATTAACTACCTCTTTCATTTGCTCACTCCCAGATCAGCTGATTTCAAGCTGGTTTGCTATCCTCAGTGGGAGATAGAGTATAGAAACTAGATCTAAAACACTGACTCTCAAGTGTTTATGCAAAACGTTTCTATCAGATTGCAAGCGTGAATTTTTCAGACCGGAAAAGTCTTCAAACCCAGCCTAGCAAGCTAGATATTTATATGGGTCTGATCTCAGTTCAGAATCACCATATAATTAAAGTCTCTGCAATATATATCATTGCAAGAAAACTCTAAAGGTACATTTATGAAAAAACAAATACAAGTTAATCACGTAACCTGCTATCACTTGTTATTTATGTCCAAAAGATGGCGCTATACCAAAACCGCAGAACAAGTGTAAGATTTGTTTTACATAAACGAAAAAAGAGTCAGAAATTAACTACCTCTTTCATTTGCTCACTCCCAGATCAGCTGATTTCAAGCTGGTTTGCTATCCTCAGTGGGAGATAGAGTATAGAAACTAGATCTAAAACACTGACTCTCAAGTGTTTATGCAAAACGTTTCTATCAGATTGCAAGCCTGAATTTTTCAGACCGGTAAAGTCTTCAAACCCAGCCTAGCAAGCTAGATATTTATATGGGTCTGATCTCAGTTCAGAATCACCATATAATTAAAGTCTCTGCAATATATATCACTGCAAGAAAACTCTAAAGGTACATTTATGAAAAAACAAATACAAGTTAATCACGTAACCTGCTATCACTTGTTATTTATGTCCAAAAGATGGCGCTATACCAAAACCGCCGAACAAGTGTAAGATTTGTTTTACATAAACGAAAAAAGAGTCAGAAATTAACTACCTCTTTCATTTGCTCACTCCCAGATCAGCTGATTTCAAGCTGGTTTGCTATCCTCAGTGGGAGATAGAGTATAGAAACTAGATCTAAAACACTGACTCTCAAGTGTTTATGCAAAACGTTTCTATCGCAACACCCCCCACAAAACGTTTCTACTTGTATTTGTTTTTTCATAAATGTACCTTTAGAGTTTTCTTGCAATGATATATATTGCAGAGACTTTAATTATATGGTCATTCTGAACTGAGATCAGACCCATATAAATATCTAGCTTGCTAGGCTGGGTTTGAAGACTTTTCCGGTCTGAAAAATTCACGCTTGCAATCTGATAGAAACGTTTTGCATAAACACTTGAGAGTCAGTGTTTTAGATCTAGTTTCTATACTCTATCTCCCACTGAGGATAGCAAACCAGCTTGAAATCAGGTGATCTGGGAGTGAGCAAATGAAAGAGGTAGTTAATTTCTGACTCTTTTTTCGTTTATGTAAAACAAATCTTACACTTGTTCGGCGGTTTTGGTATAGCGCCATCTTTTGAACATATATATATATATATATATATATTATACAATTATTTTCAACTTTATTTATTTATACACTTTGTTATTTAATTATTTTTTAATATATTTATATTAGTATGGTAATGCCAACTTATATATTAATCAATGATTTTTATATTCTATACATTTATCTCATTTGTAAATGATAAAAACTTAAAACACCTATTAACCTTTGTTTAGTCGTTTTAGTTTAATATGTAAGTTGATATAGGCAAACTAATTGAAATATATTAAAAACATTAACTAATCAACGAAACAAATAAAGAAATAAAAATAAAAGTATTTTTTAAGTAATGCTTTCATTTTTCATAAAAATATCATATATTTTTATTGTGGATTAAAAAAAAGTGTATATGTATAATAACAATTATGGAGATAATAAAACAGGTTTTAATGTTCTCAGTATTTATTTTAAGTTGTAATTTTTATTCATTATGGTGGTGATATTTAATGAGCAAATCTAAAACACGTGATGCTCAATATATTTTATAAATAATAATAATAATAATAGAATATTACGAATATTAATTTTATTTCAGAAATATCAACGCAAGCTATATTTCCATTTAAAAAATCAAGAAGAGTCTAGTAAATCGTCCAGCAAGTTAAAATCGTTTTATTTCTTTATTGTTGACATATAAAGAGGTAGTTAATTTCTGACTCTTTTTTCGTTTATGTAAAACAAATCTTACACTTGTTCGGCGGTTTTGGTATAGCGCCATCTTTTGGACATATATATATATTGTAACAATTTAAATAAATCAATTGCCATTTGTAACAATTTTTTATCAATTGCCATTTGTAACAATATTTATCTTTATTAATATAAATATGTATTTGTAATTATTAAATTAATATAAAAGATATGTATTTGTAATTATAATTTGTAGCTCTTTCAATTCATCATAGCATAGACAAAGAAAATATCAGCATTAAAGATTCTTGGTATTTATTTATATATTGGGGCAGTCATTTAAACAGTAAAACATACTGGACATTGTCATCTAATAAAAATAATATTAAACATAGCAACTGAATAAAAGTACCCACTGTGAGATTCCTGGAGTGCCTTATGCTTATCTCCAATACTAGGTTCTTCTAATAAAGAATCCTTCCTATCCTTCTTTCCAAATATATAAGACCATTCATGGTCATATGCACACACTGAGTGCTATTCATGACAACTTATAAAAAAATATATTTTATAAAACTAATATTATGAAGTTGGAAAGGGATGATATCACTCTTTATTCAGTTTAGCTAGTACATGTGTTTTCCCATGAGCGCCACCTAGATTGTTTTCAATCTAGATAAGTATCTATTTATAGTGTACTTGAGTTCAAACTCATTCAGTACATATTTATTACACATGACTTGGATGACTATTGAACAAAAATGACATTCTTACATTTATCTATATTGATAAAATTACACGATCCCAATATTACCAAAGTTTATACTATAGATCAAAGATTCTTATAGACATTGCTAGCTCATTAGCGTATATTGATGAACAGACATGTATAATCCTATTAATGGCTTCCAAACAAGCATGTGAAGACCATTATTGATATTGATGGCCATTTAACTAAATTATTTATCACAATAAAGGTAATAATGATGATGATGATGATAATATCATAATAATGATAATAATAGTGATATCACTATAATGATTATAATAGTGATGTCATAATAATGATTATAATAGTGATGATGATACCAGCCATGGCTTATTAACAAACTCACAACAATAAATTCATCTTTATAAACTTATAGGCATCTATTAAAATTATCCTATTTCATACTGGGATTTAATAATATTAATGGTGATGATTGATCATCATGAATCTCTTTGCATAATATTCAATTTTATATAAACCCCTATTTATTAAAACATATTCATTACGCTAAACATTAAATTTAATGATTATAATTTATTAATGATGATTGATGGCGATCATAACTTTTATATAGTATTATTTGAAACATTTTTTAACTACTAACATGATATCCATCTTTGATGAGGATGATCTAAATTCATGGACACAACACAATTTTAGCTTTCTATGTTGAACTATAATTATCAAAATTTGGTTATTCTCAAGCATAATCCTTAAATACTCAAACATCAACATTCTAGTTTACCTATTATTTTGCGGACGCTTAATATTTGCAAGTGATTGCTCAATATATATAAATGGCAATACTTAATAACTGCGAGCAATGATGATAAATTAAAATGATAGAATTAAGACAAAAAAAAAAAAAAAAAAAAACACAATATTCTTAATAATAACTCGGAAACCAATTAAGATATATAATTATATTTTATTAACACTACTACTCTTTCTTTCCTTCTTTACAGTTAAATCGACAATTAAATAAATGGCTTATTAATATAAAAATTTATATAAAAATTAATAAAAAAAATTTATATAAGTATAAGTAAATAAACTTAATATATAGGATTGTCACTTCTTGATATCTCAAAATAAGCTGACTTAAATCAATATTAAAAAAAATACATATTCTATAAATGCCTATTTAAGAATTTTCTTACTTATCATATCATAAAATAAATTTCAGGTGAAACTTGTATGTGTTATTTCATTTCCATTCAAATGTAATGCCCTACTTTTTAATTTACCATTTTAAACTAATCATATATAACCTATTCTTTGATGTGTTTGGATAAACAGTTACACATTCACGCATTCGGTAATGTTAACATATATGTTTAAAATGTATACCCAAAAATTACATATATAAAAATATCTTTTCTCTTTTGCAACCTTATAGCGAAATAAAACAAAATACATATATTAATTTTTAATATGCAACAAGATAAAATAAAAATAAAAAACATTATAAATGCATATATCTATAGGTTGCTCATTATCATTAACAACTGAAGAACAATTAAAAAAAAAACATTTCAACATTACAATATATAATAAAAAAAAATAATGAAAAATTTAAGTTTAAAGATTTAAACTATGTTTGTGCTATGTTGTGAGATATTGCAAATAACTATAGATAAACAAGTCTTTAATGTTTCTGTATCAAAAAAAAAAGAAAATTGCTTTGACCAGTAAATTAAGGTTTACTTTTAATAAGCAAAAGAATAAAATCGGTTAAAGAAAGTTCATATTTACCCGTCTACTTTTTACTCCTTATTAATGTCCTTAGTTTGAATTTTCAGACCACTTTTCTTTGCTCATCAATAACAAAAAAAAAAAAAAAAAAAGTTATTGCAGATACTTTTAAGATAATGCTGAATCAATTGACTTTGCTTGTTTCTTCAATTTCCTTATTATTCACTGTTGATTGGCTTCCTTCTACCATTTAAAAAAAAAGTTATTATAAGTACTTTGAATAAGTAGGTACCGGTGGATTTGCTTGTCTCTCTCCTTTAAAAAAATAATTGCTGTTGACACTTTAGATGATTGAGGTAAATCAACAAAAATTTGATTTATGGCTTCAAACTTGGTTCTACATAGCTGTTTTAAATCTTCTTTTTCTCCTATTTCCCCTTCTCCATTGGTTCGAAGGCAGTGAGCTTTTAATAAGACATGAACTAGTAACAAAGCATTCCATATAGCTTGCGTGGTTGGCTTCAAAATTTATAATTTTGTTGGTTATTACTGGATACATGATTTCATAGACAGATCAGCGGTTTTGACTCTTTCTGTATTAATCAGGAAGCAGAAAAAGATGGTTTAGCAATGCAAAGGCATAGTCTTATGCATAACCAAATATGTTAATATCATTTTTATAATTATTACTAGCTTATAATAAATTCAATCTTGTTCCATTTCTCTCCTATTCTTTAATATTGCTTGAAAATTGCTTTATATAACGCACATTTCATTTGCTCTTTTTTTTTTTTCAACTTTCAAAGAGTGAGAAAAAAGAATTAAAGCGTTCACTCTCTTTTTTTTTTTAAAAAAAAAGATTCGAGCTTACATTTCTGCTTAAGAATTATAACAAGGAAGGACCGATTGAGTTGAGTCTCAAAATAATAATAATAATTTAACTGATCATCTCTCTAAAGAAATTTATTACTGACTCTTAAAAAATTTATGATTAACTGTCTCTTTAAAAAATTTCAGACTGACTGCCTAAAAAAATTGTTTTAATCGTTTATATCGCGAAAAACATCTGGAAATCTTTATCTTAAAAAAAAAATCAAAGCTTCACAAGTTTGACTTAAAATTGATCGCTATCATCTACATCAAAGCACCTCTTTTGTAAAATAATTTTAAGATACAGATAACAACAAAGCTGGCCATCTATAGCAATCAGAAATAAGTGTAAAAGCATCTTTGTGTTTGTACAGATCTATTCATTGTTTCACACATGTACAATTTTTATCTCCTAATCTAACAATTTTATTTTACACCTTTCTGATTTACTCTATTTTAACAAAATGAAAGTTAAATAAATTTAACACATATTATTTAATAAAATATTATATAATAAATCATAAAAAGAACTGCTTATTCATAATAATAGATTTATACATATAAATCTCTGTATGTATAAAAGAATAAAAATTTTTTTTTTTTTAAATAATTGAATACTATATGTATATGTA
>JAQFVV010009016.1:0-18783 GCA_028023455.1 Epiperipatus broadwayi | reverse complement strand
AAAAATATATTTTCTATAAGCTTTTCTCTCTCTCTCTCTATATATATATATATATTGTAACCGGACCACCATACAACCCTTTTATTAATTCAGTTGTAACAATTTTCCTGATGAGCATGTTGCAGGAAGGAACTATCAATTGGCATTACCCAATGCATATGTTTACCCCCCCTACAACAATATTTCCTGCTCATCAGAGGATGCAGCACCATAGAGGCTGGAAGCATCTAGACATTTATATGTTTGGTTTTCGAAATAGCACCACTAGAGTTCCATCTCACTACAACCTGACTTACCTAGGTCTAGTTATGCCAGACATAGCTCAGGTGGCATGGGATTCTCATGAATAAGTGCACTGAATGATAGAGTGATGCAATAAAAACAAAATATAGAATTGAACAACTGGATAACTAAATTTAATTTTTAGTAACAATAATTTTATTTAATAACAATTAATTTGCAAGTCTTCTAATAAAGTTCATTCCTATCCATGTGATGACTCATTTTCAGTTCATTTATGAAAAAGTTAGAAGCAGTTTGTTGATCAATAGTTCATTTGCAATTCATTTTAATAAAGTTCATCCTTCATTTTAAAGGAAAGGCTCATTTTGATGTAACTTAGGTAAAGGATTCAAAGGGTCTTTTATCTAGTAGACATCTACCAATACTGCATGAATATTTTGCCACTCTTTATTCCATATCTGTACATCCCTTTTAGGTAGGTAAATAGGTAAGATGAGCTATTCCAGATCTGTAAGGTTTCTGTAATTCAGTCAAGTATCAATGTACATTGGTGTTCATAAGTTTCATTATTTTCTTTGTATACAATCGAGATTCATGTAAGTATTAAGCATTTGTAATTTTATATCAAAATGCAGGTAAGCATTTAGAGTCCATATAGTATTTCATTACATTTATCAAATCCAGTAATGTGGTTTAAATTACTCTCACAAAATCAATATTCAGGTAAGTATTAAGCATTTATAATTTTATATGTTTACTCCAATTTCTAACATAAATATTGCTGTTTGGTCTGGCACAGATGTATGTTTCCAGATATAAGTTGATCAGCATTTTCATTTATACTTTATCAAGAATAAATGATTTTCATAATTGTAGTTTCATTCATAATTTTCCAGTAACAAACGTATTTTCACATAACTAAATTTGTTCATAATTTTCTTTTTCTTTTTTAAGAAAGATGTTTTGTTTTATCTTTTATAAACACATATAAATATTGAAAAAATATATAAAATCATTACAAGTATTCGTTTTTTACTTTATTTTAATTTAAATGTATCTGTCGATAAGAAGTCAATCCTTATTAAAAATGCCTTTTGATTATAGATATCTTTAATATTTATACTTTATCATTAACGAAACGTACTTCACATAAGTCATTTTAAGACAGCTCTTTGTTTTGTATTTTATTTTTATAAACACATATAAATATTGAATAAAATGCCTTTTGATTATAGATATTTTTAATATCTATCATTAATAAAACGTATTTTCACATAACTATTTTTAATAATAATTCTTTTTTTATTTAATTATTTATAATAAAGTCGTTTTGTTTGTCTTTTAAAAAACATAGATAACTTTAGTTTAAGAAAGACATTTTTCTTTTACAAATGCACATAATATCAAATATGTTTATAAATCATTACCTTCATTTATCCAGTTTGTCCCTTCAAAAAGGGGCATCACATTTCAGCTGGATGGCATTATCTCCTTTCTATGATGTCTATCCAGGCAAATCTTGGAAAATCATGGCTTAGAATGAAGAGGAAAAGCTGTTACGTTAGCCCTCCATCGTTATGTTTTCCTTAATAATGTTTTCTTTTTCTATTATTAACAGTGTAAAGGTTATATTCCAATGTGATGAAAGTCAGAGTTGAGTAACACTTAAATAAGAATTTTAACTTTTTAATTCTTCACTTTTCTCACTATCTTTTTCAAAAAAATCTTTCAAAAAAAAATCTTTAAACATACACTTTAAAAATCCAATCTAATCTGCCTCTGAACTTGCAACTTGACTATATATATCTGATTCTTGGACGGATCAAACAGTTCAGCCCAAGTATCCTAGTCATCCCACAGCTCTCATTTAAGTCCAATTGCCTTTCTCTTCATAATGATTGGATAATCTACTTTTTTAGCAGGATAGATAAGAACGCATGAAGATTAAGCCATGTTTTTCAATTTACTAACTTTACCTCAAGTGATTATTACACTTTATTCGAAAACATCCAAAAATTAAAAATGTAATCACTTTAATACATGCCAGCTTTAAATAAATACGAGTGATATATTTAAATTATATCATAATCCAAAACTATAAAATCAATAATGATTTATCTTTATTATTTTCTTTTCTCAATTATAGAAAATAATGATTTTCTTGTAAAGTTATAAATTAAACTTTTTGCTATGTTTTTCTAGAAAAAATATCAGATTGACCTTCTTATACATCTGCTGTTTTTTAAGGTGGGAGGGTAACTAGCTCTTAGAATAAATACCCATGTGAAACAGCGTTCTTGTTTCATTACCCGTGACCAAATTTTGGGATTAAATCGCCTAGAAGTATGATGTTATTCCATATAATAAAACACATCATTTCTCATTACTGCATTTCCATTGGTTTTAGATGTGCTGATGAAATAGGTAAGATGAGCTGGAAAAGTGAATACATGAACTGCAGCCTCCAATGCCAGAATAAGTAGATGGCCAAGCACAAACCACTATGCACTGCTCCATGACATCTCGAGAAAATACCTCATTTTTAAGCACTACTCTTGTACCTAGAAGGATCATCCATAAAGAGTAGGAGCCAAAAAAAAAACAATTTGGCACTCAGCCAACCCTGCTCAACTTCTGTGAGTCTTAAGGGCTTATTCATTTGGTCTATTCATGAGACCAAGGCCTATACATGAGGCCTATATATACACACTGCTGGACTACTCTCAGAGCTCAACATCCAGGTGTGTATAGTGCCAAGCATATACTTCGTAGCATCATAAACACAATGCATCCAAGCAGCTCTGCTCAATCATCTACCCACCTCAACATGAAAAACACAAATTCATGCATCACTACATCCAACTCACAAACTTCTTCCATCAGCTATCTTTACTTTATTGTTCTGTATTGTAACTACAACCTGGTTTGGGAGACTGATAATCATGATTAGTTCTCCTATTGCATCTCTTTGTTTTGAGGTGATGAACTTCTATTTTGTTCTATTTTCGGGCGTTTTTCAGGCCATACGTCATCATGATGGCTTGCATTTCTAGCCATACCTTTCTGCAAGTTATTATCACTATTTAATCTTCTAATTACAGGGGTTTGGTATGGGCTATGCATATTGCCTGTTGAATATTTTCTTTGCCTTTTCCATGGTGGTATCCCATTTCTTTGGTGGTGATACCATGGTGGTGGGTCATAGTTGTTATAATTCTGAGGTATTTTCCTTTTGTATCTGATGGCTCCTATTCTAGGCCCATCATCTCTTCTATAGGGAGGTTTGTTTTGTGGTTGCTTTGCTCCTCCTTCCTTGGTTGCTGATGCACCACAGCTATCATAGGCTGTTAGTAGTTCAGCAACCTGCTCAATAGATCGACGATCAGTCCCAATTAGCATTCTTTCTATGTAACTTGGGAAGCTGTGCCATATCAATCTAATAATCTGGAGTTCAGATAGGGGGTCAGATGTCAAGGCTCTCAACCTGGCCACCTGTCTTCTAAAGAAGGGTGTATAAGGCTCTCCAGGTGGACATTTCTCCTGGGACATCTTATATTTAATCCCTTCCTGATAATCATCACTCCAGTAGCAGTTCATTAGTGCTCCTTTAAAATCATCAAAATTTGTAGGTTGGGTGAACAGTGAATCCCACCATGCTTGCGCTGCACCTTGGAGATGACTACATGCTATTGCCAGTTTTGCCTCTTCTGTCAATACATTAATACTAAAGTATCTCTCCAAACTTTTTACATATTCTATAGGTGCTTCATTACAGCTCCCTGAAAAAGTTCTGATTTTTAAAAACTGGTTTACAATTCCAGACATCTGGTTGGTTATAGGGACTTCATGACTAACTGGATAATTCTCTTTTTGACTTTCTTTTGGGACTGTTTCCACCTTTTCATGTTTAGGCAATATATTGCTATTTTTTATTTCTATCTCTTTCATCTGGGTGGTCAATATATCCACCTTCTCCTGCATGGATTCTTGAATTCTTATTATTTTTGTATCCATGGCCTCACATATCTGGGTCATTTTAACTTCTTGCTCTATTAATGAGCCTTTTACTTCCTCCATCACTTCCTCCTTAATTTTTAATATTTTGTTAGTCATCTCTTTTATTAACTGGCCAAACTTTTCATTTTGGCTTTCAATTATTTCTCTGATTTGTTCTTTCAATTCTCTTTTGTCTTCTTCTGTCTGTTCTTCTCTTTTCTTGTTGTCTTTTTCTCTGTGTTCACTATGTTCTTTTTTCTCTTCCTCTCTTTTCTTGTTGTCTTCTTTTTCTTTATCTTTCTTGTTATCTTCTCTTTTCTTGTTGTCTTATTCTCTCTGTTCATCTCTTTTCTCGTTATCTTCTTCTCTCTGTTCATCTCTTTTCTCATTATCTTCTTCTCTCTGTTCATCTCTTTTCTTGTTATCTTCTTCTCTCTGTTCTTTGTTATTTTCTTTTATCATTTCCATTAACTGGGCTAACATGGACGTCTCTTCTGTTCTTTGTTATTTTCTTTTATCATTTCCATTAACTGGGCTAACATGGATGTCTCCCCTGTTTTCTGTGATTGCTTTTGATCGTCCGCTTTGTCTTCTTGTTTATCTTCTTTCTCTGGAAGATTGTTTCTACTTTCTGTATTCATCATTTTTTTTGCTTTTGATCTGGTTATCATCAATATTTTTTTAAAAAATTGTATTTGTACTTTTTATTTCAATTTTGATAAGCTTCTCTCTCCATCCATACCATGACTTAACTCCAAGTCTTTGTTATGCCTGTTTTATTCTTTATCTACCATTTATGCCATTCATTTTTATGTTGTTTTTCTTTTAAAATTTTATTTTTCCACCCTTTTTGAATAAATCACATCACTGCATCATATGAACTGTTCATATCACAGAATCATGATCTGCTTATGCCTATGGATAGGCTAGCTAGATAAGGCCTCACAGTAGGGTGACAAATGTAACCGGACCACCATACAACCCTTTTATTACTTCAGTCGTAACAATTTCCTAATGAGCATGTTGCAAGAAGGAACTATCGATTGGAATTCCCCAATGCAGATGTACAACAATATTTCCTGCTCATCAGAGGATGTAGCACCATAGAGGCTGGAAGCATCTAGACATTTATATGTTTGGTTTTCGAAATAGCACCACTAGAGTTCCATCTCACTACAACCTGACTTACCTAGGTCTAGTTATGCCAGACATAGCTCAGGAGGCATGGGATTCTCATGAATAAGCGCAATGAATGATAGAGTGATGCAATAAAAACAAAATAGAATTGGACAACTGGATAACTAAATTTAATTTTTAGTAACAATAATTTTATTTAATAACAATTAATTTGCAAGTTCTAATAAAGTTCATTCCTATCCATGTGATGACTCATTTTCAGTTCATTTATGAAAAAGTTAGAAGCAGTTTGTTGATCAATAGTTCATTTGCAATTCATTTTAATAAAGTTCATCCTTCATTTTAAAGGAAAGGCTCATTTTGATGTAACTTAGGTAAAGGATTCAAAGGGTTATTTATCTAGTAGACATCTACCAATACTGCATGAATATTTTGCCACTCTTTATTCCATATCTGTACATCCCTTTTAGGTAGGTAAATAGGTAAGATGAGCTATTCCAGATCTGTAAGGTTTCTGTAATTCAGTCAAGTATCAATGTACATTGGTGTTCATAAGTTTCATTATTTTCTTTGTATACAATCGAGATTCATGTAAGTATTAAGCATTTGTAATTTTATATCAATATGCAGGTAAGCATTTAGAGTCCATATAGTATTTCATTACATTTATCAAATCCAGTAATGTGGTTTAAATTACTCCCACAAAATATTAATATCTAACATAAGTATTGCTGTTTGGTCTGGCACAGGCATATGTTTCCAGATATAAGTTGATCAGCATTTTCATTTATACTTTATCAAGATTAAACGATTTTCATAATTTTAGTTTCATTCATAATTTTCCAGTAACAAACGTATTTTCACATAACTAAATTTGTTCATAATTTTCTTTTTCTTTTTTAAGAAAGATATTTTGTTTTATCTTTTATAAACACATATAAATATTGAAAAAATATATAAAATCATTACAAGTATTCGTTTTTTACTTTATTTTAATTTAAATGTATCTGTCGATAAGAAGTCAATCCTTATTAAAAATGCCTTTTGATTATAGATATCTTTAATATTTATACTTTATCATTAACGAAACGTACTTCACATAAGTCATTTTAAGACAGCTGTTTGTTTTGTATTTTATTTTTATAAACACGTATAAATATTGAATAAAATGCCTTTTGATTATAGATATTTTTAATATTTATTATTAATAAAATGTATTTTCGCATAACTATTTTTAGTAATAATTCTTTTTTTATTTATTTATTTATAATAAAGACGTTTTGTTTGTCTTTTAAAAAACATAGATAACTTTAGTTTAAGAAAGACATTTTGTCTTTTACAAATGCACATAATATCAAATATTTTTATAAATCATTACCTTCATTTATCCAGTTTGTCCCTTCAAAAAGGGGCATCACATTTCAGCTGAATGGCATTATCTCCTTTCTCTGATGTCTATCCAGGCAAATCTTGAAAAATCATGGCTTAGAATGAAGAGGAAAAGCTGTTAGGTTAGCCCTCCATTGTTATGTTTTTCTTAATAATGTTTTCTTTTTCCGTTATTAACAGTGGTTGTAAAGATTATATTCCAATGTGATGAAAGTCAGAGTTGAGTAACACTTAAATAAGAATTTTAACTTTTTAATTCTTCACTTTTCTTACTATCTTTTTCAAAAAAATCTTTCAAAAAAAATCTTTAAACATACACTTTAAAAATCCAATCTAATCTGCCTCTGAACTTGCAACTTGACTATATATATATCTGATTCTTGGACTGATTAAACAGTTCAGCCCATGTATCCTAGTCATCCCACAGCTCTCATTTAAGTCCGATTGCCTTTCTCTTCATAATGATTGGATAATCTACTTTTTTAGCAGGATAGATAAAAACACATGAAGATTAAGCCATGTTTTTCAATTTACTAACTTTACCTCAAGTGATTATTACACTTTATTCGAAAACATCCAAAAATTAAAAATGTAATCACTTTAATACATGCCAGCTTTAAATAAATACGAGTGATATATTTAAATTATATCATAATCCAAAACTATAAAATCAATAATGATTTATCTTTATTATTTTCTTTTCTCAATTATAGAAAATAATGATTTTCTTGTAAAGTTATAAATTAAACTTTTTGCTATGTTTTTCTAGAAAAAATATCAGATCGACCTTCTTATACATCTGCTGTTTTTTAAGGTGGGAGGGTAACTAGCTCTTATAATAAATACACATGTGAAACAGCATTATTGTTTCAATATATATATATATATTTAAAATGCTTCATAATTCAATGTAAACATGTTTGTCATGTCTAGTGAGAAAAGATTATAATTTATTCATAAATAATATGCTTACTTTCAACTAGTATATACTCATATTCATAGCAATATAAAATTATGCAAATGACATCTGTTATACCAGGGTGATTAATATTTGAATACTCTCGGTGAAAATGTAAATGATTTAATTTACATAATTTACTTCTTCAACAAAGGCATATAAGTCTCTTTCTTAATAATAGTGTGCTATGCTTTCTTAACTTTACATTTTCTGTTATTTCTTTCAGAATGACTATATTAGCTCCCAGTGGCATAAAGACATCACTGTGCTTGATCTCATGTTTTTGCCCAGTTATAAAGATACATGTGATGGGCAACCCTAGTTATTATGTTTGCATGTGATTCACTGAAATAAAAAAGGGAGTTGTTGCATTCTATCTGGTAAATGCATTTACATTTTTGCAGAGAGCATTTAAATACCACCCTGGTATAACAGACATTATTTACTATAATTTTATATTACAATGAATATGACTGTATAATAGTTGAAAGTATGCTAAGCATATTATTTATGGATGAAATATAATTTTTTCTTAATAGACATGGTGAATGTGTATATATTGCGCTACAACTGCACAAAGAAATAAAATTAAATGAGCACTAAAATGCTTTATAAAAAATAAATTGGCTGTTTTCAAAGTTTTTATGTAATATAAATATTTGCACATATACCATTATTACATGATTAACAATCAAACACAAAGTGAAGGGGAAAGGTAATTCGATGCTAATCAATAGTTACTTGTAACATTTTCTACCTTTAGATAAAAGTCAATCTGTCACATGACTCTTTCTTTTTAGATAGATATTGTGTATATTTAAATCAATTGCACAATATAATGTAAATAAATATCCTTATATAATGCAGTAATTCATTGTTATCCTTTTCGTTGTTGTTTGTAATAAATTAGCTGAAATGTTTTGAACATTAGTTAAAAAAAAAGTTTATTATATGAATTTATTTTTATTAAACATAACTAACTATGTTTTTGGCTTCTAAAACCAATGAACATCAATATTATTTGCATAGAGCAAGATAACAGAAAAAGAAAAGTGAAAGAGAAGTGATATATTGCTGACAACAAACACACATCATTAACAAAAAAGAAAACAGTATCCAACTCTCAAGCAATTGGAATATTTAAATGGCTAATTTAAATAATTTTTTCATCAATAAATACTGCAGCATACCCAACCAATGGTTTTATAAGCCAAAAGTGTGTTCAGCTGTTTAATAAAAATAAATATGTATAATATTATGAACATATGCCCTATTTACAATAACATCAGATAAATCATTCACACAAACACAAAAATAAACTTCCAGATGATCGCCTCTATCCAACAATGCATAGGCACAGAAACCTTTGCATGGATCTGGCTCTCCATATTTTTAATATTCTCTATATGGTTGGTTCAATGCAAACTTACCATCGAAGGTTCACACCAAAATCCCGTACCCATTTTCACTGATGCCATTACCAAAATCAAAAAAAGGGATGAAAGTCTTGCCCCCTATGGCATTCTTGATGACACTTGGAAGCTCTTCGCTATTCCAAACTCACAACAATGATGCAGAAAGCTTCCCAGTCTCTAATAGATCAGCATGGTACTCATCCACCCATGAAGAACAACTCCTGTGGTACACTCAAACTATCATACCAGTCTCGTATAAACATCGTCCATAAAACAGAACACAATCTACTGTGAATGTGGCTCAAGCCGCAATACCAGAACAGACATACAAAGATTGAAATGCCTCGCAATAAAATAGGCATAATGCAATGAAATCAATGTAAATTTCGTTAAATATGTAGAATAAACCGTTTCTTTTACCAACATTCAAAACGTTTCAGCTAATTTATATATTAATAATTATATATATATGTATGCAATAAAAATAATACACAACAGCTTTTTTCAGCAAATATATTTTTTTGCCCTTATCAAAGTGATGGAAGTATTTCAAAGCTTCAATTTGCATTAGGTACATAATGTTAACTATCTTTTTTATATGTAAATTTAATTAGAACCAATAATAACAATTATACAAAATGTACAAAAAAAAATCGGTATAAATGTGTACTACATAATTTTTCATTAGTCAATTATTAGTTAAATTAATTGACATTATATATATATATATATATGCAGTTATGTTCGTTGTAATTAATTTTATATATAAATAATTGATATAAAAATATTTTATAATAAAAGTGTTTATTTATTTACTTTGGACTAAAATACAGAAAATAATTGTTTTTTCAATCATGATTAGATTTTTATATTTTATTTGAAATATAAGCATGAGGGAAAGAGTCCAGGAATTAATTAAATAAATACTTTGTTATAAATAATAGGAATCGAATTAATTAATATCAAATTAAATACAAAAAGCCTAATTATGGTTTGGTTGAAGAAACAGTTACTTTGTATGTTTTTAGGCCAAAGTAAATAAATAAAATCATTTATTATAAAATATTTTTTTTATATATAATATTTTTCAGTTTTTAACGTTAAGGCTGAAAATAAAATTATATATATTAAATAAAATTCATTTACAATGTACTTATATAATCAAGTGTTTTATTTTAATTTTAAAATATTGGGTTAAGATGTTTTTAATGTAAAATTGCTTTTAAAAAAAAAAGTCAAGCCTTGGTGGTCGAGAGGTCAGCGACAGCCGTTTTACAAGCAGTTGTCCCGGGTTAGCGGTTTCACTTCCCGGCTGATGCTATGACACATGAGAAAAAAATAAATAAATTATATATTGTAACTGTCAAAATATACAGCTTGCATGCAAATCGCCTAAGGGTAATTTGCAAGAAATCTTCACAGTCTGACTTTGCAGAATAAACAACTTTTTCTTTTTATAGCCTGTTAAGATCAGCTAGATCAGAAGTCCCCAACCTTTTTGCACTTAAGAACACATTCTATAATACTCGCCAGGTGGCGGGCACCATTTATTTTTTCAATGTAAATTTATAGTTGGATATTGTTAATAATACACATAATGTACAAAAAAATATTTATTCCAAAAATAAAATTTTAACATATAATTAACGCTTATATTTTTATGCTGTAAAAGTATAGTATGCCCTACAATTTGATTACAATATAATACAATAATTTATAAGAAATTTTAAAAAATTAAATTTATTTGTATCAGATAAATAATTTTTTATCATGTTCGGATAGCGGCGGGCACATGTAAAATGCTCTGTGGGCACCATGGTGCCCGCAGGCATAGGGTTGGGGACCCCTGAGCTAGATACACGAGACTCTATCATAGTTTATTTAACCTTAATTAACTCAATGATTGCAGAATAATGACAAATACTAAATATAATGATATACTACAATTTATTCAAGTATATACATCTTTACAATACTCACAGTAGCATAAATTGACTGCAATTTACTGAACATAGTAGTATATTTTACCCATGATTAAACTTGCATGTTTATTTCACTGCCCTATCAATTTTTAAACAAGTTTATCACCAAGGCAATGGTGATCATGTGTTGTTTTAAATAAGTTAATAAAGAGTTGTTATTTATGAATTCTATTACATATAGTACAATACCTTTTTAATTGTTTCTGAACAGATCTAAACTTTTGGCACAGACCAACAATCACAATTATTTATTATTACAGGTTTAAGATTTAATAAACCTACAGTCTGAGGATATACTGTATTCATTAACTATTTAAAGAACTGGACTAATGTTATATAAGTAAATCTAAGATTACAATAGAATCTGCATTACATTATTTATGACCAAATAAATACATATGAGCTAGAAACATGCTATACAATAAGAATTTTCATCTATTGCATACTATTTTAAAGGTAGTAAGCATAAGAGGAATTGACAATGGCAAAATGAACAAAGCAATAATATGTGGTAGGAATATCCATATATTGTGTACCAATGCTCTAAGTAAAATAATGGATACAAGTGACCTGAAATTGCAACAGTATCACTATCATTTATGATGAAATAAAACACATA
Organism: Epiperipatus broadwayi; assembly: GCA_028023455.1. Taxonomy (NCBI): domain Eukaryota; kingdom Metazoa; phylum Onychophora; class Udeonychophora; order Euonychophora; family Peripatidae; genus Epiperipatus; species Epiperipatus broadwayi. Next base: position 7,044 of record JAQFVV010009016.1, on the reverse strand, counting down.
CAAACAAATCTCATATACAAACAAAACAGCCCATGATAAAGTTACAGCAGTTCACTTATATCAATGCACTCAAATTATTCTTCCCCAAAACTGGAAGGTAATTACCTAAAACTGTAAACTATTATAAGATAATAAAAAGATACTCTTAATTTATTCTGTCTATGCAGCCTATTTTGTATCTGATCTAGAGTTCATCAATCTGTGATTAAATTATTATTTTGACAATTTTTTATTTTTGTAAGTGGTGGAAATGACTGGTTTTAAAATACTAAGTCTTTATCAAAAACTGGTTAAGGATTATGATAATAAAAAGTAATTGCTCTCCATAAAATTTTACTCTTCTTTTACACTGACTGAATTGTGGCATGATTAATTAATATAATGGAGCAATTCTTTGTCATACTGGTTTATAAAGAGATTTACAAAATCAATAATAATGATAATTTATAAAATACTTTCAGGGTAATGGAGCTAAATACTTAAAGTTAGTACTATAATAATATATTTTAAAGTTCATACCCATTCCCTTTCATCACTAAGAACTGGAACTTGGACTTCAAGTATTCTTTCAGTGGACTTCATTTATTCAGCCATAACTATGGAAGTGGTAGGTTTTAATCAGGGAGTATCAGTTGGTAGTCTATATGTTGATTGGTGACTGGTTTCTCCCCAAAGCAAGACATTGGTAGATTATGCATGTAATGGACACAAAGCTCCTTAAGATGTTTCTATACTGCTGTTATATAAAGATCTAGTTTATGAGATACATTGCAGTTGAGTTTCATGAGACCAACCAAAGAGATTGTTTTAAAACAAAATACAAATGATAACATTCACAGCATTAATCTGCAAACAAATGACAATTTCCATTTTGACAAAGATCCTATCCCTCCTCTATTTGAAAAGATAATTTTCCTACAGCCTGTATACCTAAGAGATACCACTATACCTATATATATAGCAATAATTATAAATTCAAAATAAAGTTAAACAAAGATATTAACCTCAACAATATACCTACTCAGATTGCTAAACAAGCACTCTGTCTCTACATTAAATTCAATATTCATTAATATAAAAGTCATTTATTCATTTCCCATGAATTGTCGTTGGTCAGGTTAGCACCAGCCTAAGAAGAGAGAAAAAAATACTGTTTAAAGTGTGCTTTATTTTATGTTATTATTAATAGTTGAGTAATTTAGAAAAGGGTAAATAAGGTTTGAAGTTTATATGGTGGTTCCAGGGAATATTTTGCTAACTTAAATCATTGTGATATACAATTTATTAAAAGAGTTTTTTAAACTCATTGTCATGGAAAGATTTTATTATATATCTTGCATTTTTACATAATTTATAGTTATAAACTAAAGATCAGCCTTTCAAGCTAATGTACATGCACTTTTTATGATCTTTAGTTTATTACAATTTATAAACATAGCGCTATATAAAATAAATGCCTCATTTACGTAATTTATAGTTGTAAAACTGTGTGATTTAATGTTTTTGTGAAAATAGAATATGAAAACAATGTGATTTGTCTGTATGAATTAATATGTGAATATCAACTATATTTGATATTTATAATTCTGTACTGCTTTTTAGAAAGGAAGCGATTGATATAACTTCTGTTTTGAATAATAAATATCAAGCTAATATATTCGATATTCAGATTATAATTATTCTATTTTATATAACTTAATTGAATCTAGGAAGTATAATATAAAATTAGAATTTTAGCTTTTGTGATAATGAAAACGCTTTTTGCTTTTTTGTAAACTTTTATCCTGATCCTTGTTTACTTATTCATACATACTAATTATATATTCCAAGAATTTATGAAACAATACCCATATATCAATAATGTCTAATAAAGTGTTACAATTGTTATAAATCTGCCTTATTAATTTTATATAGAACATATATACACAAAAGACAAATTATTTTTAATAAAAAAGAAAAGTAGATACATTGAGTTCATTTTCTATCTATTTATAATTTAAAACTATATATGTAAACATAAAAGACATTTTCATGTCCGAAAACTTCAGAGTTTCTACTTAAATATTACTTATAAAATAAGTGCTGGGTTTTGAGTTGATATTTTATATCTAGTGTCTGAATATTCTAGCTCCTCGCTGAGGTGAGCCATAAGCTCGAAACCAATTGATCTGGGGATAAGATTATTTTGGATAGAGATTTTAAATATTTTCTCTTATTGCACTTATCAATTAAGAGCTTGTTTGAGCTATTGGTACCTCTCTGTATTACATTTTTTATAAATACAAGCTTATAAAAGCAAGGTCACATTATATATGACTTGCTTTATTGATAATTGTTTGCCTATAATAGAATATGTAATAACTTTTAAGTTCACTTTACAAAATCTTGTGGACTAACAAATATAATATTAGTTATAACTGAAATACAGGCTCATTATATACCTGTATGTAATATATAGGGTTATATGTAATATATAGGATTATATTATATTGGTTATATTATAATTAGATGATTCTATAAAATTTATTTACTTAATATAAATAATAACTTAAATTGTGTGTGTGTATATATATATAAATTATGACCTCTCTATACATTGTGTAATCACATACCCGTCGAGCCCACCACGTTACGCCACAATCTACCCTCTCATCCTACATGTATTTACGTGTACATGTGTACTCCACTTCTCCCAAAATAATAATATAATATAGTGAAATCGCCTCACCGGGTTCTAGCTCTAATAATTAATGAGATATTCAATTAAATACTTTACTAGCTCAGGTTTCTTAAAATTAACTTAGGTTCTGTTTTAGACTAACTCAAATAACTATTTTATAATTCATAAGACTAGAAGTGGAAATAAAGTGACAAAGTAGATTGCATTGAGATACTATCCCATAGGATACCACCTCAATGGCATAAGAACACTATCCTCCCTTTCACTACTATTACATATAATAACTACATAGTATTCTTATGACTTCTGCAACTTCTAATCACTAAACTCATTTAACAATTAAAGTATTAATCTTTTATCTATCATAACAATAATAGTAATTATCTAGCTCAGAAAAAATAATCTCAGGTTCTTAAATTTATTCAAGGTTAAATTAAAATAAAGTAGCAAAATATGATAAGGGATTTTGTGTCATAATTTACTACTCTGAAATTAGATTAATAATAAAATAATAAGAATAATAATCACAATCTTCATTGTTTAATCTAACTAGTACGGCTTTTCTTTTATCGCAAATTTATAACCGTAATAAATTAGTTAATAATTCAATATCCTTCTTTTTTATCTTTTCCTTTACGTAATAAAATAAATTAGTAAGTGGCAGTGTTTAGATAATCTGATAAATGAAGCAAGTGGCAACTAATAGCATACAATTTAGCAAATTATTATGACAATGGATTTATGACCAGTAATGTAATGCAATTTCATAATTATTCAATTACAAAACACCAATAAACATTTAAGATTAAATATACTTCTTTATTTATATTTTGTGCAAACAATTATATACTTAGTTTAATGACTGTAAACATACCCTGTGAACTCATGTAATGATGTAGAGAAAACAAAACTCAGACACAAGTTTTAATAAACAAATTTTAGAATTTTATTAACAACAATCAAAATTAAGATAAAACAAACAAATCTATTTACATTTATTTACAAGGGATATCCTCCTTTCTTTTAACACTACAAAAGTTAAATTATACATTTTTAGATTTCTTTTATAGTTGATTAAGATTATTATACCTTTTATAATTTATTTATTTATTTCTAATTAGGTTTATTATATTACTTAGTTTAACTATTATATGGGTAATACTATTCTTTACCTTTTAATATTAAAAATTACAGTATTATAAGTTATATATGTGGGTAAACATCATTTATAAACATTATAAATTTACAATCAATATGGTTTTTCCTCTTAAAAAAAATTACATTCTTTTGTAACTCTATATAAGTCACTTCGCATCTTGTTCAAATATTATTACTACCTATTACGTTTGTTATCTAATGCTCGTAAACTCTAATACATTTTTTCCATAAGCCATACTCATGTCTAATGCCATAACACGAGTTTAATTATCACCTGTTTCAGTTTCACATATATTATAATTATCGAATGTTATTATATTCTTTAAATATGCAATACTTATATTTTTAAATATAATCAACAATAAGAAAACGTTAAATCATTTTTAATATTTTTGTATATTTCTATTTGGGTATATTTTTATCAAATTATAGTTCATTTCTTAAAATGTAAAATAATTCTCTGACTCCTTCCTTTCTTAGGATATCTGCATCTCTCTTTCAATAATCATAATCTACTCTTTGTTAATACTTAACTATTCTTATTTCAAATAACAGCATGACATACATTCTAAAAATATCTATTGTTTCTTTTCAATAGACTTATCAAATAACGATGTAGTTGCAAGAAATACAGATAAAGATAGCGAAAGATGTATAGGATATTGGGAAGATAGATAGATAACTTATCAAAATATATACTTCAAAATGTATGGAACAGTATGGATAGGGCCGACATTCCTTGTCTAATAACCCTGACGATAAGCATGATGTGGCAGCTATTTATTCAGCTTTACCAAACATCTAATAAGATTCACAAGAAAGATAAAATAACACTGTCCATGACAACATGTGTAACAGTCGTAGGGCTTTGTTAACTATGCTGATTACCATCTTAAACTACTTATTAATTCCATTCCCTGTAGCATCCTAGTTTTTTAATACATCATCTTGGTTTCCGAATCTCCACGTACTACCAAGTCACTATCCAAACTATCTCTCAAGATTTTCACTGTATCCAACATCGATAAAACTAACTACCTTTTAAAACAATAAACAAAATTCACTAATATAAAAACATTTCCCTATTCTATAAGAACAATTTGTCTTGCTTTATTACACTGTAGGTTCGACATCTACGTTTTATTAAAATAACACTTAAATATCCTAATCGGAAAAATTAACAGAAAATATTACATAACCATTGGTTATATTGAACTATATTAATAACACATTAAATGATTATCATATGCATATTTTTAAAAAATCTAATTACATCTCATAGTGTTTTAGAGTGTTGTTTTTCAAAATGCGTCTTACAATAATTATAACAATAAAATTTTGCATTACATTCATTCGATTCACAGCTGATCTAAATAAATAAAACATACATTATATTATTAATAACCATAAAATGTACCAAAATAATCTTTTACCTTCCTATTAGAGTTCGTAGTAGGTTCCTTTCTCCTCGAGCATCTCAAACATACAAAATTTCCACACACATACAATTTTATTTAAACATTCAAAATCAAAAACATATTATTTTATATAATGTTATTGCGAATTAATGTATTTGTTTCCCTATCGCTATCTAAACTTAATGTTTAACTTAAATTAATAAAGAAAATAATTTAAACCATAATCACATATTTTTCTGTCGGTAAATCTTGGTTAGTCCCATAATATTTATTATTTCTTCTTTTCCGAATGTTCTCCTTTCTGATTATTAGAGTTTTAAACAAATTAGTTCATTTAGTAAACTGTTTAGACGATCTTTAGTTTCAATGTTTAATTCAAAATTATTAAAAAATATTTATTTAATTATCCCACGAAGTTTTTTAATGTTCGGGCGAATATTACCTCGGCGCGTTGATGCATCTTTATTTCTAGCAGAACTACGAGTATTTAATCATTACGGTACCAATTGCGTTTTTTTTCCATGGATCCAATATTTTATATTTATTTCTCTGTAAAATATTTTTTCTTCTTTAGGCAAGTACTTTTCCTTGATAAATTTCCCTTTTATTCATTATTATTTTATATACAACATTTTCAATCTTTAACTATTTCTAGAGTAATTGCTCAGGTCATCTTAAAGAAAGCAATTCATAAAATTCTTTTTGTCCATTTATTCTTACACGAATAATATTTATTTTTATTTTTCATTATATTCATTAACTTTGCGCACAATGTCCTTTCATTAATTTTACACGCACTAAAGCAGTTTTCATAGTAATACGCTATACAAACTATATCAATGAACGACATTAACATTTTTGAACTATTACAAAATTTATAACTTGGTTTTAAGAATCCATCCATTTTTTATTGAAAATTCAGATTATATTTTAATAGAATCCACTGGCAGGTAACTGTGGAGTTAGTGAAACATTATTATGAGAACTTTTTTTAAAATTTTATTCTTAGATTCGCTTCGAAAGATTTTAAAATTGTCAGTTAGTTTCTTTCAAAGATATTTATTAAAAATTATAATAAAATTGACTAATAATTGAAGAAAGAAAGAAATTTTAAAGAGCTTAAAATTTTACCTCTGCTCTGGAGTCAACACATTTTTGTTCTCCTAGTTTATACAATTAATTGGCGCAATTTCTGTTGTCTGCCAAAATCTATCTTTTTATTGGTCAATTCCTACTTGGATTCTATAAACAATTTCTAAAGTTTTAAAATCATGACGTAATAGACTTAAATATTAACCTATTATTACTTTTAAATTAATTATTATCTATTACAATTTAATTACTTCTAAATAATTTTGAAACAATAATTAATAAAATGTACAATCTTATCTTTTTATTATAATGTGTGACAATTCCATCCAGTTCTATAATATACTATTTAAATATTTTAATTATTTGTATTAATTTAAACTGGTGCTTATACATAAAATATTCCAGACAGTCACGTAGACATTTCTGGTGTTTAGTCTAGTTTTATCTGTCTTAATAAATTTGCTAGTTATATTATTTAAAATGATTATATAAAATTTTGAAAAATAATTTAGAAAAATATAGAACTAGATGCAATCCCCACCATCTGAATACTTATTATTTAAATATATTATATTAACCTTTTATTGCCCATTTATAATTTATAATATTAAATACTATATAATATTAATTTTAAAATTTTTTAGTAATTGACCATTTATAATCATAATTGACCTATAGAAAAGGGCACAATATATA
>JAQFVV010009015.1:0-18791 GCA_028023455.1 Epiperipatus broadwayi | reverse complement strand
ATTGTAACGGAAAGAAAGAGACATTTGTAACGGAAAGAAAGACATTTGTAATGGAAAGACGACATTTGTAACAGAATTAATAATAAATTGATAGAACATGATCCATTATTAACATATATGTTTATCCAATCTGTTATTTGTAACAGTAAGTAAACATTGTCACAGTATAGATAAATAGATGAGTGATGAAATGATAGTTGCCATAATTCAATAACTAAATATAACATTATAGCCCGATTGCAACTATCCTAAACATTAATTCTGTCACATTAGTAATGAAATAAATAAGTTATCTCATTTCTCCATATAAAATAACAACAATGACAATTAAAACTATCATCATTAAAGATTTAATAATATCTAAATATTGGGGATGTCATTTGAACAATAAAACATACTGGCCATTGTCATCAAATAAAAGAATATTAAATATAGCAACTGAATAAAATTACCCACTTTGAGATTCCTGGAGTGCATTATGCTTATCTCCCATACTAGGTTCTTTTAACAAAGAATCCTTCCTATTCTTCTTTCCAACCATATAAGACCATTCATGGTCACATGCACACACTGGTGCTATTCATGACAACTTATAAAATATATATTATATAAAGTTAATATTATGAAGTTGGAAAGGGATTATATCACTCTTTATTCAGTTTAGCTAAGTATATGTGTTTTCCCACGAGCGCCACTAGATTGTTTTAAATCTAGATAAATATCTGTTTAGAGTGTACTGAGTTCAAACTCATTCGGTACATTTTTATCACACATGACTTGGATGACTAATGAAAAAATGACATTCTTACATTTTATCTATATCGATAAAATTACAAGATCCCAATATTACCAAAATTTATATTATAGATCAAAGATTCTTATAGACATTGCTAGCTCATTTACGTATATTGATGAACAGACATGTATAATCCTATTAATGGCTTCTAAACAAGCATTGTGAAAACCATTATTAATATTGATGGCCATTTAACTAGATTATTTATCACAATATAAAGGTGATAATGATGATGATAATAATGATGAATGATAATAATAGTGATATCATAATAATAATGATAATAATAGTGATAGTGATGATACCAGCCATAGCTTATTAATAAACTCACAACAATAAATTTATCTTTATAAACTTATAGGCATCTATTAAAAATTATCCTATTTCAAACGGGGATTTAAATATTACATTCACTAGCATTTATATAAGTTTATAGTTATTTACTAAAATACTTTTATAGTTAAGATTAGGATTTAATAATACTAGTGATGATGAATGATCATCATGAATCTCTATGCATGATATTCATCTTTCTATAAATCTTTATTTACTACATATATTAATTATGCTAAACATTAGATTTAATGATTATAATTTATTAATGATGATGATGGCGATCATAACTCTTATATAGTATTATTTGAAACATTTTAACCAATAACACGATATCCATCTTTGATGAGGATGATCAAAACTCATGGACACAACATAATTTTAGCTTTCTATTGTTGAACTATAATTACTAAAATTTGGTTATTATCAAGCATAATCCTTAAATACCCAAAGATAAATTAACATTCTAGTTTACTTAACCTTTTGCGAGCGCTTAATATTTGCAAGTGATTGCTCAATATTTACGAATGATAATACTTAATAACTGCGAGCAATGATGATGAATTAAAATGATAGAATCAAGACAAGAAAAACACAACAATATTTTTTTTAATAAGAACTCGGAAAACCAATTAAGATATATATAATTATATTTTATTAATACTATTACTCTTTCTTTCTTTCTTTAAAATCAAATCAATAATTAAATAAATGGCTTATTATTACATTAATTCAATACAAAAATTAATATAAAAATTTATATAAGCACAAGCAAATAAACTTAATATATAGGTTTGTCATTTCTGGATATTTTAAAATAAGCTGGCTTAAAAAAATACACTTTATGGAATGCTTACTTAAGTCTTTCCTAACTTATTATATCATAAAATAAATTTCATATGTATCCTGTGTGTTTTATTTCACTTCCATTCATATGTAAGCCTTGCTTTATAATTTCTCACATCTAAACTATTTATATATAACCTATTCCTTGACATGTTTGTATAAGCAGTTACACATGCACACATTCGGTAATGTTAACATATATGTTTAAAATGTATACCCACAAATTACATATATAAAAATATTTTTGCAACCTTTTAGCAAAAGAAAATAAAATACATGATATTAATTTTAATATGCAACAAGATAAAATAAAAAAAAAACATTATAAATGCATATATTTATAGGTTGCTCATTATCATTAACAACTGAAGAACAATTAAAAAAAAAACATTTCAACATTACAATATATAATATAAAAAAAAATAATAAAAAATAATGAAAAATTTAAGTTTAAAGATTTAAACTATGTTTGTGCTATGTTGTGTGATATTGCAAATAACTATAGATAAACAAGTCTTTAATGTTTCTGTATCAAAAGAAAAATTGCTTTGACCAGTAAATTAAGGTTTACTTTTAATAAGTAAGAATAAAAATCTGTTAAAGAAAGTTCATAGTTACCCGATCACTTTCACTTCTTATAAATGTCCTGAGTTTGAATTTTCAGACTGCTTGTCTTTGCTCCATAAAAAAAAAGTTATTGCAGATACTGTTAAGATAAACATGAATCAATTGACTTGCTTGTTTCTTTAATTCTAAAATTATTTATTGTTGATTGGCTTCCTTCTACCATTTTACAAAGAGCTATTATAAATACTTTTTAATAAGTATGTACTGGTGGATTTGCTTGTCTCTCCCATTTTTAAAAAAATAATCACTGTAGACACTTTAGATGACTGAGGTAAACTTTAACAAAAATTTGATTCATGGCTTCAAACTTGGCTATATATGGATTTTATACATTTTCTCTTCCTCTTCCTTCCTCTTCTCCATCCATCCAAAGGTAATGAGCCTAGAATAGACCAGGAGCCAGAAAAGAAGCATTTCATATAGCTTGTGTGGTTGGCTTCAAACTCTTTCATTTTTGTTGGTTATTATTTGATTGGTATATGAGACCACAGTAGATTAGTGATTTTAACTCATTCTGTATTAATCAGGAAGCAGAAAAAAATGGTTTAGCAATGCAGAGTCATGGTATTATACTCAGAAAAATATGTTAATCTCATTTCATAGAATTGTCAATAACCTCTTCTTATAAATTCAATTTTGTTCCATTTTCCCTCTTTTTCCAATATTAATATTTCTGGAGATTACTTGTATATCCGCGCATCTTCATCTATTTTGACTTTATACAAGAGTCTTTTCCTTCTTTTCTCTTTTTCAATTTTTAAAGAGTGAAAAAAAAAAATCAAATCGCCCACTTTCCCTTTTTCCTTTTTTTTCAACATTAATAATGAGGAAAAAATTGAGTGAGAGTTACATCTCTGTTTAATAATAATTACTGAGTGAGTCTCTAAATTAATAATGACTGAGTTACATCTCTCCAATAATAATGACTGCATGATTTTTAAACATTTTATTCATTTATATTGCCAATCTTTGGTCAAAGAAACTGACCACCTGCATATCTTATCTTGAGACAAAAGACAAAAAAATCAGAGTTTGACAAGTTGATGTTCTATCGCGATTTTACAAGAAAATTAATAATCACCTTTATTTCCTCAAAGCACCTCTCTCCTTTAAAAAAAATAATCTTAGATACAGATAAAAACAATACAACAAAGCTGGCAATTTATAGTCACCAGCAATAGGTGTTAAAAACATTTTGTGTTTAAACAGATGTTCCCATTCTTTCACACTCTTTTGCACGTGTACATTTTCAAATCCCAATCTCTTATCTAGATCACTTTATTTGACACTTTCTTTCCTAACATTTTATTTTACAGAAATAAAACTAAATAACTGAATATATTAATTATTTAATAAGAAAAATAACATATTAAAATATCATTTCTTACAACATTATATTCATTCACCACTTATTAATTTATCAATTATATATTACACATATAATATACGTACACATAAATATATATATATAAAAGAAAAATTTTTTTTAATTAAATAATATGTATGTATGTGAAATGAGTCATATATCTACAATATATATATATATATATTTAATATACTTATATTTTTATCTATTACTGTAATGATATGAACATGTTAATAAGAAATGGTGATCATGTGATGTTTAGTGGTTTGATATGAACATGGTTAGATCTCCTCAATCAAACAACTTAAATTGAAGAATAAACCAAACATTTTAGAATATAAGAAAAATAATATGAAAATAAAAAAAAGAATTCTCTTCATTGATTAATTATATTGAAATGATTAAATAATAACAATAATATTTTTATTCACAAAAGGCATTTGTAAAATTTGTGAATCTTCACGTACATTAAATATAATGCACAAGTTATAAAAAAAATTTTGTAACTCTACTTATTAATAATTTAATCAAATTAAATTCTATTAAAAAACAAGAATTAATTAAAGATAATTATAAGGTTTAATTATAATTAAATTTATTTTAAAAATATAACTAATTACCGGTAATTAAAAAAAAGATAGATTAGTGATAAATCATTAAAAAAGAAAAACAAGATTGAAAACAAGAAAGAAAATAAACTAAAATTTATGGGAAGGGTTGTCTTCCAAGCAAAGCTATATGAGAAGAAAGAAAAAAACAAAGAAAAGACATTTGTGGAGAGCCAAAGTACATGTCACCAGCATAATATAGCTTACAGAAATTAAGGAATTAATTAAAATGCAGAAAGATTCCAGTTCTAGCTTTGTTGAGTTTTAATTATCATCTAAGAATACTATTATTATAATTTTTTTAGAAATAATTCCAAGTCAACAAAATTTCTATGCACTGAAAAAGATGTGCTAAGTTGGCCAATATGAACCAATTGTAGCCTGAATAATATAATTTTATTCACTTTGGAAAACATATTTATAAGGAATTTACAGATAGTACAGTAGGACTTATTTGATGCTAGAAAAATAGTTTCCTATCACTTGGTGTAAGCAACAGTTTACCAAAACCAAAAAGAATCCGACCTGAATCAATCAACAGAGATTGATTTAATTTTTATATGACACCTCAGACTCAAACATATCAATCTGTTTTATAAGCTTACCAAGTTATTTAAAGATGTCACAGTAAGGCTTTTTAAATGTATATGAATGTACACAATTTATAAAATATCAGTAATATAATTTATTACATGTGTTCTTGGCTACAAACTATTGTCTATATTTTATATTGCTAGTATAGTATAAATTGATACATATTTTATATAAATGAGTAAATATATTTAATCTTTAATATTGTTTATTTTCTGTTTGTTGGTCTGCTACTTCATTAATAAAATAATGTTTATAAGTAATTTTCATACATCATATGAGTGTATCTGAAATATATAATATTGTTATTTTAATTATTTAGTTGTCTGCTTTTCTTCTTTCATTGGTTTCCTCTCCAATCCATAAATAATAATCATTCTCCAATCCTGAAAGTTCATTTTCTAGCTGAAGTAAACTAGGATTGTTACCAAAAAAACTGTGATAGTACTGCCAGAAAGTAATATATTATTAGGCATTTATTTATTAAAAGAAAGTGGCACCCAACTTAGGGTTAATGGAGTTTTAGCCATGTACACTCAAATAAACACTTATGAATAATGTTAAGTAAGATTCTCTGAAAGTTGATTTGATGTATGATGGTCAGCAAATATGTTCAGAATAAATTAAAACAGGCAAAACTCACAGTTATACATAAACATAAGAGGAGGTGATCATGTGATGTTTATTCCAGAATAAGTTATATCAGCAGTTATATGAGAAACATAAACTTTGATCATCATCATCATTAATATTCATTCTAAATAAATTTAATTAATTGAAATTCGTATTACAATTAATCTTTTTTATATTGATGATTTGATATTGATTTTAAAATAATTCAATTAAATGCTAGAATTGTGTTAGAGTAAGTGCAATTATGAGTAGTCAGAATAGGCACCACCACAATCATCATAGGAATTAAATATCTGATCCATTACTAAGTCATTCGCTTTAATACATCTAATGGCATGAAATTTCTTAGAATCCATTTAGTAACTGATTACAATATCATTACGGCATTTATTTTACATCTCATATAAGCATTATTTTCAATGAAATAAAAAACGTAATAGATATCTCTGGGAAGAGCTTTTCCAAAATATTCACAATTTTAAATACACGTTTAAATTACTTTTAGTTTTTGAATATTAATTGATTATATTTAAGCATAATTGTAATATTTAATTTCAATGACGTCTTAAAAGTTAAGTTTCAAAATATTAAAATAAATAAAATATAATTTAGCAATCACTTTATTAACAATAAATTAGAAAATAGTCATTTTATTAATGCATTATGCATTGGATTGTGATTCTTAAGCCCAACACAAATACACGTGCAGCAAGTATTACTGCTAATATTTTTAACAGTAATAATCATTTTCATTATTTTTTTATTAGAGACCTGTTATATATGCCGAATATATGTGGATGCTGTTTTTTTTATAATCTAATCAATAAAATTGCATTTCTGTGATTTAAAAAAAAGTATAAATTATGTTTCAATATTGTTATTTATTCGAATATTAAAACTAACTTTTATATTTTTAATCAAATAAACTATATATGTAAAACAAAATGTTTATGTTCTGAAATTATTACTTTCTGCAATATAATTTGGATTCATCTGCTTGAAAATGTATACAGATAAGATAAAAATTATAATTCCATTTTAAAATATGAATTTTTCTACAGTACAGTCTTGCAGGTATGAAAAAGCCTGGATTGTAGAAAAATTCATATTTTAAAATATAGTGCATTAAAGTCTGTCCATCCCTCGTATATGTATGAAAATGTATTATGTCCTGTACATGAGGGATCAGAGTACCTTATGATCAACATGGGTAGGATGAAAAGGTTGGCACTAATGTGGGCTTTGGGATTCGATCATCAGATTTTCAATGAAATGAATGGCTGAAGAGTTGTGGAGTAGAGTAGTTTGAAGCCTGTCCATTAAAGTATGAAGATTGGTTATCTTAATATCAACTTTAATGTCTAATTGAACAGCTATTGGACTATGTTTCTTCCTGTTTCTAATGTCATCAATAATTGTTTTGAATAGGATCGCAGCTTGTTCGGTAGATGATCCTTTTTTTGCAAACTGCCATCTTGAGATCATTGGTAGAATATGCGGTTCAATTTTGTCTTTTATTACAGATTCAAGGTTTTTTATTCCAAGGGGGGCTCATAGAAATGGGCCGTATGTTTTTGACAGTCGAGATTTTTCTGGTTTTTTGTGAAATGGGACTAGTAGTATGGGATATAGACCTTCAAAGAGATATAGTTTTTTTTGATAAAAAAATTTGCCAGTCTTGACAAGTATTTTGCAGTAAAGTGCCCAAGATTAGCGTACACAAATTTAGGTATGCCATGTATTCCAGGGTGACAAGAGTCAGATATATCTGCCATTTTCTTAATGAAATCTTCTGGGACAAATAAAATGTCATCATCTGGAATTCCAAAATAATTTGGCTTTGGATAAAATCTTTCACTACCTTGAAAGGCATTTTTATAATGTAGATACAAAGAGTTAAGAATGTTGTTACCAGATACCACCTCATTTTGTATTTTAAGTGCACTAGGGACTCTAATTTTTGGGGGTTGTCCCAAAGCCCAGCGAATGTATGGTCTTGACCATGTATGAGGTTTGTTTAAATATATTTTCCTTTTTTTAATCGACAGATATTCTGTGAGTGTTTTGCATGTGGAAAAATAAGCTTTTCTTAGAGCAGCAATTCTTGGGTATTCATCAGCCTTCGATGTAGAGTGAATAATTCTCTTATGCAGCTCATCGGCTAATACTAGCAATTTTGTAGGTGGGGAAGAAATCCGTGTAATATGGTTAATTGTGTGAGAGATAATGTTGACAAAAGCAATCCATGCTTGTGGAGGATCTAGTTCAAGCTTCATCATTTTGAAGATTGCTATGTAGATTTCAGAAAACAGAAATTCTGTGGTTCTACTTGGAAGTAATATTCGAATTGTTTTATTAGTTGATAATTGTGTTTTATATGACAAGTCAATGTTTATGGTGACAAATAATGCTAGGTGGTCTGATAGTGTTGAGTTATTGAAAGATATTTTAATCATATGATGCAGCATAGGAGAGTAGAAGACCAAGTCAATTAGTGAAGAATGTCTACCATTGTTAAAGGATACTGTATTATTTGGCAGACATCCTTCTCCACTCATCAGTGGAATAGTGAGTCTGTGAAGCCATTTCTTAACAAATTGACCATAAGACATGTTGAAGTCCCCTAATAATAAACATGGATATGATGATGATGCAAGGAGGGAGTTAATTGTCAATACTAGCCTATTTGCTATTGTTGGCCCTGGAGGTATATATACAAAAACTATGTTTAGAACCAAGGCTTGATGATTTAAGGTGATGATCATTATAAATGATTTGAATGGACATGTTTTATTGATAATTGCACCCATGCCTGCTGATGGTGTAATGGATGTCTTTGAGAAAATAGAGAAACCATGATTATGTAAATAGTTTGATGGTTCTATACTTGATCTGTCATATATTTTTGTTTCGAGCAACCCAAGTACTTGGGGTTGAGTAATACTAAGCCATTTTGAGAGGTCCATGACTTTTGCCACTGAGTTTAAACTCCTTACATTAAAAGCACCAATTTTTACTTTCATATTAATTTATAAAAAATTGAAATCAATACTATGTCAAAAGCAAAGTGATCACGCACACTACTCGCCTTCCATCTCTTGACCATAATCTGTGTCATTAGCAAAAGACCCGAACTCTGACAAGTCACGTTGCCTCTGCATCTCAGGAGAAATTGAACATGGTGAGTTATTGCCCAATGACGGAGGTTAGGCCCTCATCAAGAATTGAGCAGGGTGTGGTTTTTGTGACTTCATTTACTACATCATTTTCTAAGATATTTGCAATCTCATTGTCAAGGTTTAAGCTGGCAATTTTTACTTTTTTATGTTGTATATGTAAGTTGACAATTTCTTCTTCTTCACTAGAATCCTGTAATTGAGTCCCTTTTTTTGATACACGCTTTTTGCATGGAGGCCGACCTGGTTTTCTTTTTTCTGTGGTATTGCTTGTACTTATTTGTGACGAGCTTGGCACTATTTCATCCATGATATGCGTGGGTTTTTTATTTTTTATGTAACTTTGTACTATTCCATCCATAATATAGGTGGATGTTTTATTTATGACAGTTGTAGTCAGATTTTCTGAGTCTTTTAGTATGTCATTATCCATTTCGACTTTAGGTGGTTTTTCTGTTTCTAATTTACCTTCAAAGTTAATAAGTAAATCATTTGTATCTTGCTTATCTGTTTCACAGCTTGTATTGTCTTGTGTTTTATTCTCAGGGCATGTCGGTATGTGTGTGTTTATCTTATTACAGCATTTGCATCGTATATTAATACAGCTGTTTGCCAAATGGCCTCTTTGGCCACACTGGAAGCATTGAGGTTTTAATCCACGTATAATCAGAAGTAGGGTTGCTTCGTGATCAGTGATTTGCATAGGTATGTTTGGCGGTTCTACATTATTATGCAATTTCACTGTGTACTCATAGTTATTGCTATAGACGGCGACGGGGGTATCTTTCAAGTAAATTGTTTGGAATTGTATCACTGTTCCAAACGGTTCAATTAACCTTTTAAAATCGTTGACAGTATAATTTAAAAAAGCATTTTTCAAGACGCCCGAAATTATATTCTGTCTATTCTGATTTATTGTTATAAGCGCATAATTGCCGAGGGTTTTGATTTTTGTTTTAAAAAGATTTCTTTGCTCTGTGTTAAAAAATTCCAATATGAGATATCGAGAATTGGGATGATCCACTATTCGCAGAATACTATCCCATAAGTTGTTGTGGCTAAGAGCTTCATATAATAATTCCTTAGGGAATTTATATAAAGAACAGTTGAGATCAGTAATTGCTAGAATTACAGACTGTTCTGTAAAGAATCGTTTAAAGGAAGCAAAAAGACCCTTTGGCAAAGTTTCATTGAATTTCTCCAAGATGTTCGACAGTTGATCTTCCGTCCACGTAATTGGGGAGCTTACTTGGTTTTCTTCATTTGAAGTGGCTTTTAAAGCTAGTTCTGCTATATCCGCTGTTGTTGTTTTCCTAAATCTCGGATTTGAATCCAAGTTCTTATTAAAAAAAAAGCGTTTTTATTTGAAACTTTATCTTTCGCTAGCGATTTAGTAATGTCAGCATACGTGGGTGGAATTTCTCCACGTGGCTTTGGACTAGTGGCGGCCATGTTAATATGATTGCTTGCCGCCAACAGCAAAAGTGATTTAATTAAAGATGTTTACTCAAAACACACACAATATATATATATAAGTACTTGCCTTTGTCTTATTCAGAAGTAATTCACAATTTTGAGGGTTTAACTCCAGTAAAAATTTGAATAATAAATGACATAAATTAGATGTACATTCACGATGTTCAGAGCATACTCGCACATGCGCTATTATTCTATTATTATTATTATTATTATTATTATTATTATTATTATTATTATTATTATTATTATTATTATTATTATTATTATTATTATTATTATTATTATTATTATTATTATTATTATTATTATTATTATTACTATTATTATTATTTCAAAGCAAAACTTTATTGAGTCTAAAAAGTTACAGAGTCATATATTGATTTTTACAAATGAAAAACAAATTACAACTTTCAGTATATAAGTCTTTATCTTTTCTGCATACTTTTATTTTCTTCTTGTTTTTAAATTTGGTCTTCTATTTAGTTCAGTTTATGTTTGCATTTTTTTTAAAGTTGGAAAAAATGCTGATGTTGAAAATGTCATCATCTATGTTATTGGTCTTTACATTTCATAGACTGGATCTTTGTTTCAAGTGTGACCATGTGGCTGCAAATATATCTGGTTGAGCTAGGATGCTGTCTCTTTTTTCTTAACAGTTCTAGTTTTATTGAATATGTTGCTGGGTGGCGTCGAGGGTTATTGGAAAGTGCAAAAGTGCATCTGGTGCACCAGTAGGCATAAAGGCTGTATGTTGCTGCACGAATAGCAGGGTTGTTGCCTTTTTTAAACATATTTATTATTTCATCAATTGAAATGATAGCCTTTCTGTATGTGGTAAACATTGTGCGACGTATTGTTTCTAGGGCACTGCAGGAATGAAGAAAATGATCTTGTGTCTCTTCTTCTCTATGACATAGCCCGCACATGGGGTCTATATTTGTATAAAATCTACGAAATCTAAGGAAATGGGTTGTGGGTAGAGCATTGAGATTAAGCTTAAGTAGAAAATCGAATAATTTTGGTTCTAACGACCATTTTCTGAATTGTTGCAGATCGGAAGAGCTTTTTGTCTATTGAACTGATGGATGTAGATTGGGTGTCTGGTTTGGATGTAGTATATTGTAAATGTTCCAGTATGTATACTTGTTGTCATTATTGAGTGATATTTTGTTGTATATTGGCTTGAGTTCTTCGATCAGTGTGGATAGATATCCATATGAAGGGGGTGGTCTGTCTGTGGGTATTATACTGATTACACACTCCAGGTCTGGAAATCTTTTTATGGTTGCTGTTATTAGATTTACTGATTTCTGCGTGTAAAAAACATTGATTGTATGGAGCCCAAGTCCGATCTGCTATGTGGTGGTCTGCTCAGATTTTTTAATGATACTGCCACTGTCTTTCTCTTCCATATTAGTTTGTTACAGATTGATGAGATTTTAGATATGAATGTTTTTGCAAATTTGATTATAGGTGTATAGTATGTAATTTTTGTAATTATAAGTTGATTAAATAGTGCTACCTTTGCATATATTGACAGGTATGACTTTTCAAGTGAGGCTGTGATTTTTTCAGCATCTTTTTTTAATTTATTTTGAATTTTTTGCCTCATTCCATTGGTTCCAAGGTAGAATGGGAAACCAAGGAAAGCAGATGGTTTACCATTAAACATCTCTGTACAGTGCTTGCCTGTGTATATTGACCATGCAGCAGTTTTTTTTGTGTTAATTTTTAAATTAAAATTTGAGGTATAATTCTTGATTATCTCTTGTAATATAGGGAGGTTCTTTTTAGAGGGGAGGAAAACAGTTACATCGTCCATATAGGCTATGCATGATATATTTAAAGCAGTGTTTGGAATTTGAATGCCTTTTATTTTCTGTATCTCTATTAATAAAGGATTTATATATATATATTATTATTATTATTATTATTATTATTATTATTATTATTATTATTATTATTATTATTATTATTATTATTATTATTATTATTATTATTATTATTATTATTATTATTATTATTATTATTATTATATTATGTTTCAAAAGGCCTTTATTGTCTCAAAAGAATTACAAATTTTGCATTTACATAGTTTGTCTACATATAATATCCTGGATTGTTCATTATCATTTGAACACCATTAGCAAATCAATTACTTATAATATAAAGGAAAAAATTGTTGCTAAATTGTCCTTGTTGCTATTTTGACATGCATATCCTTCTAAGTTTTTTATAATGTTTAATTTCCTCAATTCACTATAACATAGATTTAATCTTAAGTAATGACCAGGTTGCTGCATAAATGTCAGGTCTGGCCAGTCTCTTATCCCTTTTCTGTATTATTTCAAGTTTATTTGAAAAAGTAACTGGATGTCTCCTGGAATTGTTACCAATTAGAAAAGTGCATCTAGTACACCAGTATGCATATAGCACAAAGGTTGCTGCCCTGACACTTGGTGTTAATCCTTCTCTAAATGCAGAAATCAATTGATGCATTGTTACATTAGACCTCCTGTAACTGCTAGTTATGAGATTTCTTATGTGCCTAAGTCCCTCACAGTGATATAGCAGATGGGATAGGGTTTCCTCAGCTCGATGGCATAACCCACAATAGGGATCAATTGATGTATACAGTCTTTTATGGCAAAGAAAATATGTGGTAGGTAATGCAGATAGATTAAGTTTTATTAGAAAATTGTAAAACTTTGGTTCTAAGGCCCATCATTTATACCTTTTAACCAATTGCTTATTATTAATTCCCAGTATTGGTTCTAAAGCAATTGTGTTATTATCTTCATGCATTAATTCATAAATTTCCCAGTATTTGTATTTATTAATAAATTGCTCTGGGATTTTTGATTCTGTTTTACTGGCATAAAGTAAACTATCTTAGTCATCATCAAACTATTAATCAATTGAATCTTGGAATATACTGACATATAGGTATTGGATAGAGAGTCTGCTATTTTCTGTATTTCATTTTTCAATTTGTTCTGCAAATGACATCTCATTCCAGTAGTCCCTAGATGGAATGGAAATCCAAGGAATGAGCCTGGCTTTGCCTGGAAAAATGGATGTACATGGCCTTCCTGTGAATATAGTCCATGCTGCTGTTTTTTCTGGATTGAAACTTAGTTTAAATTCCTTTGAGTATTCTTCTAAAATCATCTGTAGTTTTGGTATCTGCCTTTTTGATTTCAGGAAAACTGTAATATCATCCATGTATGCAATGCAGGTCAATTTTTGACCTGTTCCTGGGATTTCCATTCTCTCAAATGCCTGTTGTAATCGGACAAGAAGGGGATTTATATATAAAATAAATAAGGTGGCACTAAGTGGAGACCCTTGTGAAAGTAATTTAGTTGGTGTGAAAGCTGGTGAATTTCTGCCATTTAGAGTAATGTGAAGCTCACGATTTAAGAGTAAATTTGTTATAACATATATATGTGATTTTGGCATTTCAGTGTCATTCAATAATCTCAACAGTATAAATATATCAACATTGTCAAAAGCTGAAGCAATATCCAGCTGTACAACAATCGGGCCATATCTTTTCTTTTCTCTAACTGATGTCAAAATAGCCTTAAATAACATAGCAGCTTGTGTGGTAGATGAATGTTTTTTAGCAAATTAAGCTGGTGAAAGCATCGGTAAAAATAAATGGTTCTATTTTATCTTTAATTACTTTCTCTAAAATCTTTATGGGCAATGGACCCATTGATATTGGCCTTATCTCTGATAACAAAGGAATGGGCTTCTTTTTTTTATTAAACAGCACAATCACGATTGTATTAACTCCCTCCATTGTTATTATTCCCTGCAATAAATAATTTGCTAGCTGACACAGGCATTTGCTAGTCAGTTTGTCAAGGTGTTTTAATATGAACAGTGGAATTCCAGGGGCTTCCTGGGTGACAGTTGTTGTCCATTTTATTCATTTTCATTATAAAATCATCTATAGTATATGGTGATTCAGTCTCTGCCATTCCAAATACATTTGGCTGGTATTGTATCAATTTTCCTGGTCCCAGCTTATCTTTAAAATAGTTAAGAATTGGTAATATATTATTTCCAGTAAATGTTTCATTGTTTATTTTAATTGCTAATGGCACTTTGATTTCAGGTCCCCTCCCTAATGCCCATCTAATATATTGCCGAGTCCATGTGTGTTGATGCATTAGGCATATTCTACTTTTTTTATTTTTTAAATAGCTCTTCAGTGTTTCACATGCTTTGTTATAAGCATTTGTTAGTATATGTATACGTTTCTGTGTGTGCTGATTAGGAGTTATGGCCACAATACGTTTATGAATTTGTTCTGCAAGCTTCAACAACCCTGAGGGAGGTGGCTGATTTTTCACTATATGATTAATGTTAAATGACAGGATATTAATGTAAGCTAAATATTGCTGTATTGGGTTAAAGGTCATTAAAAGAATTTTATTCCACATAATATAAGTCTCTGAAAAAATAAATTCGGGTGTTAAGGTTGGAATCAACATTCTTATTGTTCTAGTTAATTGCATTCTAGAGACTTGTATATTTCTGAGGTCAATTAATATGAACTGAGCTGAGTGATCAGAAATTGCTGAAGGGATTTACTTCATGCTTATTAGATGATGAAACACTGGAGAGTAAAAACAAAGATCAATTAATGATGAAAATCGGCCATTATGAAATGAAACAGCATCTTCAGGTAAGTAACCCCTTGCACTCATCAATGGAATTGATAATTTATGTATCCACTTATTTATAAACTCATCATATGTTACATTGCAGTCTCCAATCAAAATTGTTGGATTAGCTGTAGATCCCAGTGTTGAATTAATTGTGGCAATTATTGTATTTATTTTATATTTTTGCAATGGCATATAAACAAAGATTACATTTATTTTAATTATTTTGTGAAATAAAATAATGATTAATAGATTTGCATCAATGTATATGATTTGAAAATTGGTAAACTGACAAGCAGTAGCTATCAAAAGACCTGTACCAGCTGATGGAGAGGTAGAGTCTCTTGAACATGCAACAAAGCCCTCACTATTTAGAAATTTTGCTGGATCAATTTGTGACCCTGCATAAATTTTGGTTTCAAGCAGTCCCATTATATGAGGTTTTGTTTCCCTTATCCATTGTTTCAACTTAAATATCTTTTCTATTGAATTCAAACCCCGTACATTAAAAGAAGCAATTTTAATTTTCATTTATAAAAATTTACTTTTTACTTTGAATTTATTTAAATTTACTTTATCTTTAATTATCCTTATTTTAGGCTGTCTATCAATTGTAAATCTTGGGCATCTTCGAACTCACTTTCAGTTTCAACATCAGTATATCTGTCCATTTGATACCGTTCTCCTGTGTCATCAAACATAAGCTCTCCTAATTTTAGCTTTTTTCCTGTTTTCCTGTTTTTTTGGGGTCTTCCTGGCTTTCTCTTCTGTTCACTATTAACCTGAGTAACTTGTTGCATATTTGGCATTATTGTCTGAGTAATCTCAGTATTTGTATTGTTCCTAGTTCTTTATTTTTTAGATAATTCCAGTTCTTCATCCAAATTCATATTCTCTTCATTATATTGCTTCCCATCAACATTTTTTTAAATGTGTGTCTATATTTTTTTCTAAAGCTTTAATCACATGCATTTGTATATCATTCCCTTTTTTTTCTTTTACTTTTGTATTATTTATCTTAAAGTACACTTTTTCCTCCAACCTTAATGAAGAATCTGGAATCTTCCCAATTTTGCTATCATCATTATTTACATTTGCAGTTTCATTTTCTTGCTTATCTGTATTCATATGTGTTTGTATAGAATTTTTTTCCTTTTCACTTCCTTGAGTTCCCACATCCAATGTCAGTATTTGCTTTACATCTCTTTGTTTATAGCTTGTTTTCTTTTCTAGTCTTTCTTCTGATAAATCAAATCCTTTGTTATTTCTGTTCTTTGGACAGTCTATAATCAAATGGCTTCTTTCTCCACAGCCAAAACATTGTGGTCTTATCCCTTTAATGTTTAAGTATAATACTGCTCCATGTTCCATAATTTGCCTTGGAATTTCTTCTGGTTTAATATGCTGGTGCAGCTTTATCCTAAAATGATAACTGTTGGTGTATATAAGTATTGGTGTATCATTGCACAAGATTTGCTTAATGTATATTGCATGCCCAAATGGTTGGACCATACTTTTGAAATCATGAATGCTAAACCCAAAATACGCATTTTTAATGATTCCTGAGCAATAATTTTGCATATTTTCATCAACAACAATCATTACATATCCACCAATTGTTTTTATTTGTGATTTAAATCTCATTTTTTGATTTTCATTGAAAAATTGTATAGCTATATATCGTGAGTTTGAATGTTCACCGATTTCTGAGATTGAATCCCATAAGTTTTCTTCTGTTAGTTTTTGATATAATAAGTCTTTGTGAAATTTATATAACGTTAGATATCTATCTGTAATTGCCAGCACTAATGATTTATTAGAAAAGAATTTTTTAAAAGATTCATATAACTTGTTTGGTATTGTGTTATTAAACTGGATGTTTATTTCTTGAATTTCTTCTTCTGTCCAATTATCTTCAGTTTGTTCTGCTATATGATTAGGTGTCTCATCTTCATTTTCTAAACTTAATTCAAAAATGTCTAATGAATTGGCTCTCCTAAATCTGCCTATTTGTCCTTCCCCTCCATTTTTTTTGTTCTCTTGCTGTATAATATTTTCTAATATTGCTTTTTGTGGTTTCATTGCAGCAATATTTGCATAAGATTTTTTTTCCTTACTGGCTTCTGCAACTGATTTGACATCTGTATTGTTATTTCTTTTACTAACAACGCAATTGTTATCTGCAGACGCCATTTCAACTAGATGACTAGATTTTCTTAGGACAAAATAATAAAAAAAAACTTACTTTGTTAACAGCGTCTTTTCTTATAATCGGAAATCGATTATAATTTTCAAAATTATAAGATTTTTAAACTCATAATTAGATTCTGTTTGCCTTTAATGAAGTACATTCACGAGCTTTTGTAAGTTTGTTCCTACTTATTGACAGCAGGACCGCACCATTATTATTATTATTATTATTATTATTATTATTATTATTATTATTATTATTATTATTATTATTATTATTATTATTATTATTATTATTATTATTATTATTATTATTATTATTATTATTATTATTATTATTATTATTATTATTATTATTATTATTATTATTATTATTATTATGTTTCAAAAGGCCTTTATTGTCTCAAAAGAATTACAAATTTTGCATTTACATAGTTTGTCTACATATAATATCCTGGATTGTCCATTATCATTTGAACACCATTAGCAAATCAATTACTTATAATAGAAAGGAAAAAATTGTTGCTAAATTGTCCTTGTTGCTAATTTGACATGCATATCCTTCTAAGTTTTTTTATAATGTTTAATTTCCTCAATTCACTATAACATAGATCTAATTTTAAGTAATGACCAGGTTGCTGCATAAATGTCAGGTCTGGCCAGTCTCTTATCCCTTTTCTGTATTATTTCAAGTTTATTTGAAAAAGTAACTGAATGTCTCCTGGAATTGTTACCAATTAGAAAAGTGCATCTAGTACACCAGTATGCATATAGCACAAAGGTTGCTGCCCTGACACTTGGTGTTAATCCTTCTCTAAATGCATCAATTGATTTCTGCATTTAGACAAAATAATAAAAAAAAACTTACTTTGTTAACAGCGTCTTTTCTTATAATCGGAAATCGATTATAATTTTCAAAATTATAAGATTTTTAAACTCATAATTAGATTCTGTTTGCCTTTAATGAAGTACATTCACAAGCTTTTGTAAGTTTGTTCCTACTTATTGACAGCAGGACCGCACTATTATTATTATTATTATTATTATTATTATTATTATTATTATTATTATTATTATTATTATTATTATTATTATTATTATTATTATTATTATTATTATTATTATTATTATTCTTATTATGATCATTTTATTGATTTTCTATTTTATTGGTATTATTTATTTTATTATTATTATTATTTTTTTTTTTTAATGCTTATTTAGATTTGTATTATTGTGCAATCTATAATTGGCTAAATGCTGTTGATATGTACATTAAATAAATAAAGAATTGAATTGAATTGAATTGAATTATTATTATTATTATTATTATTATTATTATTATTATTATTATTATTATTATTATTATTATTATTATTATTATTATTATTATTATTATTATTATTATTATTATTATTATTATTATTATTATTATTATTATTATTATTATTATTATTATTATTATTATTA
>JAQFVV010009014.1:0-18801 GCA_028023455.1 Epiperipatus broadwayi | reverse complement strand
TTGTGATTTTATATTTTGATGAATATTGTTTATTTATATATATTTTCAACTTTTTATTTTATCTCTGTTCTTGAATTTTTAATTATTTTTTATTGATAAATAAAACAAAACCTTTCCATTTCATGACTTCTATTTTTGTAATTCAATACTAATGCTATAAACGCATAAACACAAAGCTAATATTTAATATCTTATTAAATCATAGGCGGAGTGCTTTTGAGAGTCACGGCTCTCATAATCATAACTCTTTGTGAAGTAACTGATTGTCTAATCTTATGCAAATCTATGCAAAGTTCAAGTATTTCATTTCCTGGATTGAGAATAACACGTTTCCTTTATGTTAACGGCATTGCTGTCTATTGCAATAAAGCAGGTCTCTTTTATCCTTCTTCTCAAATTATTTCCCTTGCTACAGACTAAGCTGATTATTTGGGGTTTGTATGGATGTCCTTCAAGCTTTTGTTGCTGTGTGAAAATGGAATTTGTGTGCTGGATTGGATTGTGCTTTAGTATACGAATATTTATGTTGATAAAATCTATTTGCCAGTGCTGCTTTGGTTTCCCCATAATATGAGGCTTTACAAATTATTGTCTATTTCCAGGAAATGGAATATGTGAACTTTGCATAGATTTGCATAACATTAGACAATCAGTCACTTCACAAAGAGCTATGATTATGAGATCCAAGACTCTCGAAAGCACTCAGCCCATGGTTTAATGGTTATTAAATATTAGCTTTGTAATTTATGTGTTTATAGTGCTAGTATTGAAGTACAAAATATTAACAAAACA
This sequence comes from Epiperipatus broadwayi, assembly GCA_028023455.1. Classification (NCBI taxonomy): domain Eukaryota; kingdom Metazoa; phylum Onychophora; class Udeonychophora; order Euonychophora; family Peripatidae; genus Epiperipatus; species Epiperipatus broadwayi. The sequence goes on along the minus strand of JAQFVV010009014.1, from coordinate 18,009 downwards.
CGTAAAGTTTAAAATTAACTTCATATTACGACTTCTATTTTTATATTATATTTATAATATGCCAATGTGCAATAAAGCTCATTTTAAAATTAAATATTTAATAGATTTATTTAATTTCCAAACTATTACTAAATAATATATTACATTCAAATAATCTTTTGGTGGCCATCTTTAAAATGCTATTTAATCTTTTCCTGATGATAATCAAAACAAGGATAATATTAGCAGATTAAGCTTTCTTAATTGAAAAGTGAATGATCTTTTATTATTCTTAGTGATTAGAAGCTGTTATGGTGTAAAACTCAGTCATTTTACATCTAGGGTTTTCATATTGTAAAAACTCCTGATTTTAGAATGTGAAATATTAATATTATGAGATTATTACATAGGATTGCAATCAAAAGTCTATCAATTTCTATTTTAGCTTGACTACAAATGGTAATCCATGATACAAACACTTTAATTAAAAAAAAAAAAGAAAGTTAATGTTAAGAATAGTAATGTCAAAATTTTATGAGCCCTTTAAACTTTCCAAGAGTAATACATTAAGATCCCAGTAACTGTTCCTAATAAACTTGGTCTGTCACCTCAATCACTGGAATAGTGTTAGAAGTTCCCAAAAGACTGATAAATATTCATTGATAAATTAATAATTTTTATCAATGCATCAAACCTTGTTATATTAAACCTATTGTCATATTAAAACTGTTCCAATAATCGGTCAAAGGTATTGAGTAAAACCAATAAATTAAAACTTTTCAACATATATATATACACACACACACCTGGGTCTCGTTTTATGCAGATTATTTTAATGCAATTTTGAAGTTATGCGATTCATGTTTCTTCTTAATATCTTTCATATTTCACTATATTTATTAGATATCAAGAAATTTAAATTATTAATAACTTATTTTGACTTGAAATATTTTTTTTTTTCAAAAATATAACGTTATATTAGCAGCTAACGTGAATATGGCCTGAAGCAGTATTTAGAAACTTAGCTTCTATGTAAATAACCTATTTATATTAATGAGTAAATAATACTAATAGATTTATACTTACATATAAAAATATCGCAATAAATATTCAAAAAAATTTAAACTTTTAAAACGTATTTTGTTATATATAACGGAAATAAATAATCTTTTAGATTTTTAAAATAAAAAATGAAGATTTTATAAACTGAAAATAATCTTTCTCATGATAATGTATAAACTTTTTGTTTTGATTGCTGTCTCATTTTTTTAATATAGAAACAGAAAACCATTAACACAGCACAAGACTGAAAATAGCGCTAGTTGTACATCACATCACGAATAAAAATAAAGTGGCTAACAGGTTTCTCTGGGCATAATTGCTGAGAGATTCTTGATTTCATTTAAGGAGAAGCCACAATACATCACATCACATCGAATCTGATTTCTTATCAGTTTACAGATGAACACTAGCGGTAATAATTAAAATATGTATGAAAAATGTAAAATTAAATACTGTAGTTAATAAAAAAAGGAAAAAAAGTTTGTCTTGTATTAATTTTTTTCAAATATTTGAAAATTTTATTAGTCATACTTTATTTGCTTATTTTTTTAATGCGAATTTTAAAGTAATTTTTTCTTGTTGCTTTGCTTTTATGCAAATTCTGAAAATTACAGCACCTATTCCCCATTTTTCAAGATAAATTAATTCTATTTTTGTGCGATTTTTTTTTAATGTGGGTTTTCTGTGGAACCTATCTACTGCATAAAACGAGACCCAGGTGTATATATATATTAAACGTCAATCAGTCAAAAGTATAATTGCAAATAAATTGCATTGTAGTTGCATAGATTATATTTCAAACATATACTTTTATTATCATCTACATTCTTTATTATTTTATACAATGCTTTTTACAATCCAGTTTCGATTGCCTCTGCAATCTTCTTCAGAACTTCTACTTAAGATTTGGAAATATAAGTAGAAGTTCTGAAGAAGATTGCTGGAGCAATCGAAACTGTCATGTGGACTGTAAAAAAGCAGTGCATAAAGTAATAAAGAACATAGATGATATTAATATTATATGGATTTGGCAAAGCAATAAGAAAGTTAAAGTTATAATAATTTTAGTATCATTTTTATCTTACCACTTTATTATAATTTTGTCACTTTATTTTTCATTTTTATCTGCAAGCAGATGACAATCATGTATCAGAAATTATGCATTATATTAAGTTCTAATCACAAAGGCAGTAACTGGATATTGGATTACTATGATCAAATAATAACACCTGATCATCATCTCTGGTTATTTACTATTGTTTTGCTCCTCTTCTAGCATCCGAATGTTACTCTACCTTACAAACTTTCATATACCATTTGTGTTATAATCACTGTTGATATTTACTTTATCATATTTTTATTTACATAGTCAGTTGTTATATGTAATTAGAGGGGATTTGAACCTAGACTTTCAAGCTTTTCTTTTAGCATAACTATAATCTGCTTTTATTATTTTTTTTCAATTTGTTTATTTTCAATAATTTCAGAAGTCGTAAATATAAACGTAGAAGAGATGAGAAAAAAGGAGTAAGACCAACGAAAGACGATAAAAGTGCTTTAACTGATACATCTTCTTCATCTGAGTAAGTTTTAAAAGTTGTACTAACAATGTTATTATCACGATATCATGGCTTTCATTTTTCTTATGAATCTAATTTTATCTTCATTATTCTCATCATTGCGCTTTATTGTGAAATTAAGAATTTGTTCTTTGCTCTTTTTAAAAAGTGATATATATATATTGTGCTTTTTTAGTAATTATAACTTTAAAAGCTACACACACACGCACACATACACGTATATATATATATATATTGTAGTCAAAATAAGAGTCATAGATCAATTCATAGATCACATGACCCTATCTCTTAAGCTTGTAAGTTATAAACAGTGAGGATTGCCAATTCCTCTACAAGCTTTATGATAAATGCTTAGCCAGAGCCAGCACTTAAAATATCTCTGTCAGGAACCCCTCCCCAAACCCCTGACCATGGTTTCGTGCTTTGGCACTTCTCAGAGAGATGTCAGTGTAGGTTCAGACACTAGATCATTATATCTTAAGATTGCTGTGTATCCTGGAGATATCCCAAAATGGTAGCTGTGCACATCCATAATAAACAAACTACAATAGCACAGTTATAGCTTAACGAGAATTTATATATATATATATATATGTGTGTGTGTGTGTGTAAAAGTATAATACCCATTATTTAAAGCTGATGAGGATTACTACATAATTGAAAGCCTTACTAAAGAATTTAAAATATTATATATATATATAAAATTGAAGGAAAATTAAACATTAATTTTCTGAGAATTTACTTATGTAGAAAATCTATGGCAATATGTGTGTAAATACTTCTATACAGACATGCTTAAGCAGTTCATATCTCTGTGTCCATTTTGTACACTTTCTTACACTTGCACTTAACCATGTCTGCAGTTTTATACTTCATGCCTTCTGCATAATTTGAATTAATTAGCATGTATTTGACAGAATTGAGTACATGCTAAATATATAAATTTTCTAGAGTGAATACGGTAGGATGAATCATCCAAATGTTACCCCAGTAACAACTACATGAGTAAATATCTGTATATACAATAAATCAGTATACGCAGGTATCTGTACTCACCCTGTATCATAACACTATTTCAGCTCCTCTCATTCTAGAAAATCAACCTTTATTACATAGAATAATGTTGCAATCTTATAGGTTTTTTTATGATCTTAAGGAGGTATAGAAAGAGATAATTTTTTTCTCTTCCTGCTTAGTAGTTTTCTCTGTTTCCACAAAGACTGTTTGAAAAAAGGGGAACCTGACTATATGCTGTTTGGGTAAGTCCATATCATTTAACTGCTTGTCACTGATTAAGACTAAGTCAAATGGCTGCAGTCCTACATTTTCCTGCTCATCCTGTTTTATGGAAGTACTATCTGCATTCAGCATAGGATGGATGATAACATTTATCTCCTCTAATGATTCAGGATAAAAAATTCTCAAGTTTGTGTCTTCTCATTTGTCTATCATTAGAAAGTCTGAATTCCTTGCAATTGCTTTGATATAATTTTAATTATTATTCTGGGAAACCATTTTCTTTTCAAAATGGTTTGCATCCAGACATCATCACCAATTTGGTAATTTTCATCATCCACATAACTTTGATTTGATGCACTATAAGTAGGCATTAAAACTGACAAGTGCGTTCAGATTTTCTAAAAGATTATTATTTAAGCTGGTATCCTTTGTATAGCTATATAAGGAGTGAAATATCAGTAAAACATAGCATCGATTAAAGCTTTGCCAATATCATTGTATGTAGTCTTATTTAACATATTTTTCAAATGCTGTACATCTTTATCCACTGGCCACTAGACTGTGAATGTTATAGTAGTGTCAATATATGGCATTCCCCCCTTAGTAGCTAAATGTTCAAATCAGCTCCATCATCAAAGACTATAGATTTGAGGTATCTAAGATATGTAAATATTTCACTTAAAGCCTTTATGGTATTTTGCACAGTTGTGCTTTTGATACTTTTATATTTTGTATACTTAGAGTATGAATCTATAAGTATATGGATCAGGTGATATAAATGGGTGTGTTGCTACAGTTGTGTTGCTTTACTCTGCACTTCTAAATTTTGCAGTGGCATCTTAGCAGAAGACCAGCAGTCTCCATATTGTTAACTGTCTGCACTATCTCATCATTCATGTTTAGCCACCATACATAAGACCATGATAGCTCCTTCTTCCTTACCATATCGAGATGTCCTCTATGTAACAAAGCTATATTTGCTTTTTACCTTTTGGAAATTTGTCATAATGGACATAATCTTACAGGCATTTCAAATAGATACTGATGCATAATCTGGTCATTTATTAGGCCAATCATGTTTTATCCACTTCTGATGTGTTTGGTAGCCAACGTGCCATTTGGATCATTTAGCAACTATTGTGCTGTCCAGTGCATTATTTCCCATAGAGTTTATAGAATTAACTTCTGTAATTTTATTCTCAGACTCACATTTAAGTGTAACCTTGATAATACATTTGCATAACTAATTTTTTTACCAGGTTTATATATTACTCAAAATTGTTTGCTGCTAACATATTTATCCAATGAATTATTCTCTGACTGGCATATTCTAGAGTTTTTTTCACACTATCAAATATACCCATTAATTGACTGTAGTCTTTATATATTTCAAATTTGTGTCAATAAACATACTGGTGAAACTTTTTCATGGTATAGTGTTTTTCAGCATCTTGTTTTGTGCCCTTTTTATATGGTAAGAATCTATTTTAACATTAACCAATTATTACAGATAGAACACCATCTTGTGTTTTACAATGGAAATAAAATAACAACAATAACAAAATAAAACAGATTGAATGTAATCAATTCTTTGAACTTATATTGAATCTCTATATGATAAATTTTATTCTATATTATGCTTTCTAGTCAATTCTTTGAACTTACATTGTATCTCTTTATGACAATTTTATTCTATTTTATTTTAATTTTCATTTTTACTTCCATTATTGAACACTAGATGGCACAAACTTTTATGTATAAATATACATATATACATCTGGGTCTCGTTTTATGTGGTAGATAGGTTCCACAGAAAACCTGCATTAAAAAAAATCGCACAAAAATAGACTTAACTTACCTTGAAAAATGGGGGATAGGGGTTGTAATTTTCAGAATTCGCATAAAATCAAAGCAAGAAGGAAAAATTACTTTAAAATTCGCATTAAAAAAATAAGGAAATAAAGTATGACTAATAAAAAATATCAAATATTTGAAAAAAATTGGTACAAGACAAACTTTTTTTTCAGAATTCGCATAAAAGCAAAGCAAGAAGGAAAAATTACTTTAAAATTCACATTAAAAAAATAAGGAAATAAAGTATGACTAATAAAAAATATCAATTATTTGAAAAAAATTGGTACAAGACAAACTTTTTTTTATTAACTACAGTATTTAATTTGACATTTTTTCATGTGTATTTTAATCATTATCGCTATTTTCAAATGTGCGGTTCATTTGTAAACTGGTAAGAAATCAGATTCATCGATGTGATGTGATGTGATGTAGCTTTTTCTTGAATGAAGTCAAGAATCTCTCAGCAATTATGCCCAGAGAAACTTGTTAGCCACTTTATTTTCCGTTCCTCACTCTAATTTTTACCATATTCTGCTCCATCCCATTTACTCAACTAGTACCAATTTCAGTCTTGTGCTGTGTTAATGATTTTCTGTTGACAATTGATTTTTACTACTGAAATAAAATTTAAATGTTCACATTTTGTTTTATATTAAAAAAATGAGGATCGCAATCAAAACAAAAAGATTATACATTATCATTAAAAATATTATTTTCAGTTTATAAAATCAATAAAATCTCCGTTATTTATTTTAAAAAATCTACATTATTTATTTCTGTTATACCTAACAAAATAGATTTTAAAAGTTTAAAATTTTTGAATATTTATTGCGATATTTTTATATGTAAGTATAAATCTATTATTATTATTTATTCATTAGTATAAGTAAGTTATTTAGTCTAAATACAGCTTCAGGCCATATTCACATTAGCTGCTAATATAACGTTATATTTTTGAAAAAAAAAAGTATTTCAAGTCAAAATAAGTTATTAATAATTTAAATTTCTTGATATCTAATAAATATAGTGAAATATGAAAAATATTAAGAAGAAACATGAATTGCATAACTTCAAAATCGCATTAAAACAATCCGCATAAAACGAGACCCAGGTGTATATAGGTCTTGTATATGATGTTTTATTATTTATTATAAACTTTGTAAAATAACTTTTACTCAGTGAGTTAAGGTAGAAGAAGAACTGCAAAAATTAGATATAAAAGATATGCTGACACCAATTGAAAACTCATATTGGATCCGTCCTTAGTAGCAATCACTAACTCCAACAGAAAAATCAAATAAACGTGCAACGATCCTTGCATAACCAATAAACATGAATCTATACAAAAATCTCCTATTCAGTTTTTAATGCACGTGAAATTTTAACTGGAATAGAAAGAATGACATATTTTGCAAATTAGATGTAAATAATATCTTCTATGAAATTTTCATCATAAAAGATTCAAATAATAATCAATTTTTTTACATAAAAAAAGCATGATAATAATAAATTAGAAGCTTACAATTATAAACATTGTACTCATAACTTTAGTATAGAAATGTAATGGATGAAATTAATTTTGGAATGAAACTTGAATAGAGTACTTTAGATTGAAATAATTTAGTATTAAAAAAATTGTCTATGTCTTAAAAACCAAAATATTTAATAGATGTTTTGCAGTTGTCTGCATATGGATTTGAAACTAAAAAACTTAATAGAAGAACCATATACAGACTTCTGACTACATTATTACATATAGATAAATATTGGGGGTAACAAGTATGGCTGAAAGCAAAATTAATGGGTAAGAGCAAAAAATAGTCATTGACATCATTGAAAAGCATTAAGAGGCTGCAATAAAATTGAATTGTTCATATTAATAGAAGAGATAATAACCAAGGCAAAACTCTCCATACAGTAGCGCCACCCTGTGCCAACCAGAGTAATCAATGGATGCCAGAAAGCTTGTGCATAAAATCCCTATCTAGTGCCTACTCTTCCAATATCGCCAGACTAGTTTCTGGCTTGTGGCCTTTATCAGTGAGGAGCTTTGGATCTGAGAGCACTGCACCTAGATCTTAGGGTCTAATACAACCCTTCAGCAGCCACCTTTTATCTCTACTTAATTACAAAACTGTGAGAATGAAATTGAAAACACAATAATATTTTCAATCTAAGCTCAATAGCTTATATAGTCATATGGATCTGAACTCAATTCAGCACCGATATAAATTGGTGTCTTTGGCTCTTTAACAAGCATAGCCACCACTATCCTATTAGGCAGGATTGGTGTTAAACCACCAAACATCACATGATCACCATCTCTTCCACTAGCACATAATTGTTATTAAACAAGGCAAAACTTTCCATACAGTAGTGCCACCCTGTGCCAACCAGAGTAATCAATGGATACCAGAAGGTTTCTGGATAAAATCCCCATCTAGTGCCTGCGCCAACATAAGAAATAGTGATCATGTGATTGTGGTATTAATGATAATGATACATATACACATACACCGCAAACTTATCCAAAATAATATATATATATCATTATTCTACAAAGTGGCATCTTATTAAAATAGTTGTTGCCCGCCATGTGAATGTTGAAGTTTTTATACCCACAAAGTATATATATGTGGGTGTGTGAAAATATACATATGTATGCTCTAAAAATATCTACTAATTTTATTTATTAGAAGGAAGAAAACTCGTAAAAGTAGTCTTGCTGTAACCGGGCAATTAACAGCATTTTTGGCTCCTAATATGAAACGTTCCGAAGTAAAAGTGGAAGAGGAAACCGAAGAAACAAAAAGTGAACGATTATTAAATTGCAGGTAAAAACTTATTTTTGTTATAATTAATAAAAATAATTATTTTCACATTAAACGAAAACAAAATATTAAACAAAGCATTTTAGAAATAAAATGTGAATTTTGAAATAAGCTGTCTGTTATATTTATTTTATTTGAATCCTTCATTTATCGTAAAATAAATTAAAGTTAAATTTATTTTAAAATTATTTTTAGTTTTACATTAACCTTATCTCTGGTCTTAAATAATATTTACTGAGGCTATAACCTCGACAATATGCGTATAAAATGCGATAGTAGGGACCTCTACAGGTGTTTTAACTACAAGCTTACGCTATGGTCTTAAAGTTATTTAATTTTATTTTTTAGAAAGAGTGATTTAGTATTGTCTTACAAACCTGAATGTGAAAAGAATTTATGTATCTTATATGGGGAAAAGGATCATTTTATATATTGAACTGGATGGGAGTTAGATCGAATAAAAATATATATAGAATAACATTTTTTTTTACTCTTTAATAAAAACAAAATAAATTATAAATCAAACTGTTGGCTTCTTTTATATACAACTTTACAAAATTATTTATTATTAATTTGATCTACTCCTGCTGCAATTTCTTATTGCATCACACTGGCCCCACAGGCAGAGAACCATAATACCCAGAGGGTACCTATAGCTAGACCGGGATTATACAAGGTATAATCTACAGCCACATTTCCAAGCTACAGAACTTCTCCTGCTGCTGAATTCAAATCCTGTTATTCAAAGCATTTTATTTGTTTTGAAGTAAATTTCAGGAGCCAGTTAATTGCAAGAAGTAACTAACATGCTCTGGATGACATCCATCAATCAGCGCCTGATAAATTCCAACTAGCTCAGTCAAAAAGTAATATAATAAGCTGCTTTAATAGTGGTATTAGTAAAAGAATTGACAACAAATACTAATTTCCAAAAGTAATTTATTTTAAATACTTTAAAATTAATTAGAGAACTAATTCATCCCTTTCTTGAAATTCATCCCTTTCTTGAATAAAATAATAATTAGATAATATCCCGGGCACACACATTATAATAAACATAAAATATTAAATAAACATAAGCATTAAAACATTATAAACCACACACACATATTCTGTCATGCAAGCTTTTGGTTTGTATGATTGGACAAGTTCTAGGACTATCGGTTTATTATATTAACCTGCACTTAAATAGTTCATTTTATGATGATTATGTAGTTCATTTCTGTTGACTCTGGATATCTTAAATATTGCAATGATTACAATAATAAATTACTGACAAAATAGGAATAGGAACAAAGAACAATTGATATTACCTATAGGTTTTTCAGTAGGCTGCTTCTTTCTCCTTGTGATGCATGTTGTACTAACTGTTTGAAATTTGGATTGCTGATGAATGTGGTTCCTTGCTGCATTTCACTCTGACAGACAAATGTTTGAATGGCTCAGGTTGTTATATATTCATTGTGACTAATTAGAGACCTTCAGATATTCTAGGGTGGTCAGAGACTGGAGAACAGTGACATACTTTGACTTGCATGGTTTTCCTTGCATTTACAAGAAATATGTTTTATTTGCACACTGGAATAACACTGGTAAAAGATATCTGATGATGATAAGTTTTTTAGACCTATTTATATGTGGCCCTCTTATTGTTCAGCTTGATTAACATTTAAATTAATTAAATTTATTAATTAAATTCCCATTGTTTATTTGTTCACATTCCTTCCAGATTACTCTATTTAGGATTTGATTATGATGAGTTAGAAGAAGTTAACAGTTAGAAATACCTTGGTCAGATTATTAATACAGATGGAAACATAATGGATGAAATTAATCATAGAATTAAACTTGGTTGAAGTGCTTTTGGTAAAAATAACTTGATACTAAAAGGAAATATGCCTATGTGTTTGAAAAGGAAGGTTTTTATTAAATGTGTTTTACCAGTTCTTACTTATAGATCTGGGACTTGGATACCTAATAGAAGAGCAACACAGCGACTTCAGACCACTCAAAGAAATATGGAGAGATGCATGTTGGGAGTAATAAGAAGAGATCGAAAACACAATATATTGGCAAGAGAACAAACAGGTGTTACTGACTTCACTGAAAAAATTAAAAGACTGAAGTGGAGTTGGGCTGGACATATTTCTAGAAGAGATGATAATAGATGGACAATTGAAATCTTAAACTGGATTTCAAGAGATTGTAAAAGACCCAGAAAAAGACCACATGTGAGATAGATGGATGAAATAAGAAAGTGTGCAGAGTTGATATGGAGAAGAGAATCTAAAGATCAGAGAAGATGGATTGAACTTGGAGAGACCTTCATCCTACAGTGGATTGATAATGGTTGATGATGATGATGTTGATGATAACTTTTTTAATTATCCCATTGTTTAATTGCAGCCATTGCTAATTAATTATTCCCATTTCATCTTGGTTTGTCAGTCAAACAATCTTTGAGTTTGACTAACTTTTGTACTACAAACTTTATTTTTCTGTTTTTTTAAATTCATCTTTCTTTTTTATACATACGCATATATACACATTTTAATGTATTTTTTAAAATCAACTCACGCATTTTCTTATTTTCTTTTAAATAAATGAAAAGGGAAAAATATAGCTTTTAAGTCTTTTTTTAATTTTGTTAAATTTCTTCCTCCTCAAATTGTTTTTTTTTTTATATTTTAAACTAGTAAAACTTATACTAATAATTTGTGCTATTTCTTTTCAACAAAATTAAACAAAACTTCTTTCTAAATCTTTACTATGGTCATCAGACTTCCAACACGAATTATTTTTCCCTCTTAAATATTTTTGGAATAAAATTTTAATTTTAAAACTTTTATTATGAAATTTGTAAAGCGGTACAATATTCTTATGAGGTTGCTGATTATTAGTGAGTTTGAATGAGTCATGTTAGTGATAAGAATACAACAAAGAATAAATTTTTATATTATCTGCATTTGACATCTTTCATTAATTTCAGTAACCAATCGTACCACTTTATATGATATAGCAACAAACACCACAATAAAGTCAAGCATTGGTGGCCAAGTGGTTAGCACAACTGCCTTACAAGTGGTTGTCCTGGGGTTCACTTCCCAGCCGATGCTTTGACACATTAAACACCACAATATTGTTTTTCACTTTTTATTTATAATTAATCCTTACTCCACTTGTGGTTTAAATATTTGTGCCTTTGTAACTGAATTTATGCTCAATTTTTAAATCTATTATTTCTTCACCTGTTTTTGTAAATTCACACATTTCAACAATATCATGCTTAATATTAAACAGTTCTTTTTCCAATTTGAGGAATCTTTCTTTACTTGAAAGTGATTTTCATCTGTAGATAGTTAGAAAAAAATTGCCATGAAATTACAGCCTGGTTCCTTAGTCAGGGAATTTTTAACCTTTGGCTGCTATCATTAGAGTCTCCTATGAATAAGGGCCATTTTTGTTTGTCATGATTGTATTTATTTAAAATAGAGAGATAATTTGCATACACATTCATTCTACTTTCATGAAAACTCGATTAAGAATTATCAGACAACTAAGAAGAATGACTACTCTATTACTTAATCTTTAGCTCAGGTGTAAAAAGCCAATAAACTTACTCCACTGGCTATTGTCTGTTGTAATCAAGCTATTCATGTTTGCTTATATGAATACTCATATCGAAACAGTAGCTACAATGACAAAAAGATATAGAGTGGATATTAGGAATATGTCTTGCTCATTTTTTTAAGGCTTCAAAGAGGAATCAAAGTGACTCTTTTCACTTTGCAGCCAACTTCTTTCTGCAAACTGATTAATAGTATTAAAATAGTTTTTGTTTTCCTTGCCAGAGATATTAATTTTGTAGTTTTAAAAATCCATTCACGTAAAATTTTGGTTTTAAGAAATTAAACATATGGTTCGTTAGTTGAGAGTTTTACTTGTATTCAAATACTCGAGAAACAATTAATAAAGGTGAGGTTTTATTTTCTTCAGCTGGGAATCAATCGATAAACTCTGATATTGTGAATTATTCATTCTCATTACTGTGATAAATTGTTACATAATAACACTACTGAAAAGCTGAAATAACTACATCCTAATGAGTTATGTGACATTTTAAACTGTATTTTATTTATTAAATAATGGTTTTAATTAAAATCTTAAAAAAAAAAAATTATACATTTTTCTGTGCAGTTTAACTCAATAGCAGACTGGCAAAACAAAGAGATTCATATATTGATTCACGGATGTGTAAAGCAAAAGAAATCTCACGTGGCTATTAGTTTAGTACTCAAATGTTACATACTTTCTGAATGGCATACCATAAGATTATTGTTTAAGATATATCCAGGGAATTATTTAACATTCTGATCGTTTTGCTATTATACAAACGTTTAAGGCGCAGGTGCAAACGACTAGGCCCATTCTCTTTCTAATTCCAGGAAATTTATATACATGAAGAGATAATTAATAAAGAATTTAAATATAGAAAAAATGAATTTTTATACAAACAAGACAGAATAAGACTAAGAGCTTAGTAATGATCTTAGAAATCAAAGAAATGTAACTTCCACAACTGTACTTTTGGTTTAAAGAAGTAATCTACTGAGATTTATGTGTCCCAGTGGAAAAGTGATTGGTTCTCTGTCTATACTGTATGCAGTGCCATTTTTGAATTAATAAATGCAATATAGTAACATAATTTATTCACTGCAAAAGGGTTTAAGGTGATAGCATGTTTAAGTGACAAATTATGAATGAAATGTGACAGAATGTTTATTCCATATGTTCATAGATTGCCTTCAATTCTTTCCCTGCCATCATGAAGTCTTATAAACCACTTGAAAATGTTTGTGAAACTTTTGGCTTTACTTCCATACATAGTATGAATCAATTTAACCAGTAATTCTACCTAATTTAAAGAAAAAGTTACCATGTTGTTCCATTGCAAGTTAAGGTAAAAAATATACTGTCCCCTTTCATAACTAGTGATCCACATATGTTAATGACTTAAAATTTGTGTAGTGAATAACCAAACTTTATGTATGTGTTGGTTTAAAGATGGCATGGCAGCAACTTGGAGAGAGAACCTGTCACTTTTTCATTGGACACACTGTATATATTTTACACCCTGCAGACAGTCATTATACATATGAGCATGGTATATTTTTCATTTTCTCAAACAGGGTCCCTTTACAAAATCATAAATGTATGGCAAGTAGAAAGTATAAGCTCACTGAACTTCTTTTAATTTGCAAACACATTTAGTCAGATGAATCAGATTTCAAAGATCTTAACCTTTCACCCTTTCAACAAAACAAAATATAAAAGAATATAAAAATACTTATTTATAATGATCTAATTACACTACTAACTGAAAAGAAGAGAATGGTAGTATAGTCGTAACTTGTCTGGCTTGGATATGTTCGCTGTAGAATTAAATTTTTATCAAGCTTAAAATTTTTTGCCTGCAAATAAAAATGTAGATAATCTTATCTAAAGAATAACGTAATGCTTACAAGACTTCTGACCAATTAGAAAGAATTATGAATAAAGCCTCCTAGGATATTGTTGATCACTAACAGGTTTTTAAGACTGTTTCATTTTTTATCTGACTTACAAATACATAAGGGGGCATCTGTTAACATTTTGGTATATATAATATAACTGTCATATTTATTAATAATATCAATAATATTTGAATACAAGTGTAATTTTATATATATACTTAAAATTTAGATGTAATTATAAGTGGATTTGAACTCAGTCTTTCAAGCTCCCTTCAGCTATCCACTACATCTCATATACACATGACCACACATATGCAAAAGATAAATGATCTTCAATATATATATTTTGTGCTGAACCAGCACTTATCAGTTGCCCCAAATCATCTCCCACACACACATATACATAATCAGGGCTTGGGTTTATATTAAGATAACAAATCTTCAAACTTTAATGGATAGGTTTCAACCTACTTCACCCTCCAACTCTTCAGCCATTTATACCATCGAAAATCTGATGATGGAATGCCCAAATCCCTTTTTGATGCCAATATTATTGTCATGACCATGCTGACTTTAAGTCACTCTGACCCCTCATGTATATGATGTTGTCCATTTAAATACACAGAAGAGGGATGGGCTGGATATAAGTTGCATCTGTAATATTTGAATACAGTATAATTTTTTTTATATACTTGGAGTTTAGATATAATTATAAATGAATTTGCATACAGACGTTCAAGTTCCCTTCAGCTATCGTAAAATATAAAAATGAATCCTATATTATTTAAAATAAATATTCCAGATGGTCAATGCACCTAGGTAGACTTGTAATGCTGCTTATTACCAATTTCATTGCTCTGTGGTATTTCTTTTTTCTAATGTAATTTAAATGTTGAAACTGTTTGTTATTCTAAATGCATTTGAGATAATGCAGTGCAATATAATATCATGTGGTAGTGTTTAATAAGAATAGATATATTAATCTTCAGTTACATTTAGAGTTTAAATCAGAGTAAAAATAATGATATAATCTCTAGCCTATTAAATGATTAGTAATAATCATTTATATATTTATCTAAGATGAATATTGCTAAATATTTGAATAGATCAAATTTTATTACTAAGAAACTATTTAGTATTTAAGTAGCAATTTAATTCTGATCGAAAGCCTAATTTATCCAAAAAGAATGATTTTATTTCCCTTAGTTAATATTTACTAAGGCAATAAACGTAAAGCATGTGCACTTGAAAATGCAAAAGTAGGGAGCTCTACAGGTCTTAACCACAAGCTTACACCTTGGAAGAAGAGAAGTAAATTACAAGGGGTCAAATGACTTGTGGTGAACATGCTTAGGATGAGAAGGTTGGCACTAAGGTGGGATTTGAGCATTCCATCATCAGATTTTCGTAGAAATGGATGGTGAAGAGTTGTGGGGTAGGGTGGTTTGAAGCCTGTCCATTAATGTATGAAGATTGGCTATCTTAATGTAAGCTGAGCTTTGATTGTATATATCTGTGAAGATGATAATCTGAACCAAGTGATGAGTGCTGCTTTAGCATGCAATATGTGTGTGATCAAGTGTATCAATGGTATAAGATAGCATGGATGGTTGAGGGTCATGTGAAAGTCTGAGTTCAAACCCCCTATATATTACAAATAGAAATTCAGGTATGAAAAAAACCTGTATTGTAAAAAAAATTCTTACTTCAAAATAATAAGAGTTGTAAATTAATATTAATTGGCATTTTTCATTTATAATTATGTCTACTATGATATTATGCTGTATATCAATTTATGAATATATAAATATCTAAACACATATGTTTTTATACAGTGTTTAATTTTGAATGATTTTACTTTAGATTTGATATATTTCATCAAACATTTGCTGAAATAATTTTTACATTGGAACTCTGGGATCGCCATACTGATGCACTGACCCGACCCATTACTCAATTTGAGAAACTTCTTTTGTCAGGAGAATCATTTCAAGAAGAAAAAAAGGGGAAGAAAAAGAAGAAGAAAAAAGATGTTGCTGTAAATAAAAAAGACAGAATAACTAAAAAAGAAGTAAAACCAAACGATAAAGGTAAAAAAAAAGTAATGGCATATTTTTTTAACAATAAAAATAAATATTATTATGTGAGAAGTAAGAAAAAGTGATGAAAAGTAGTAAAATAAATTCCAATTTATAGGTTTACACACAAAAGTTTTAATATGTGTAATAATGCTCAAGGCTATCTTTATTGTTAAAAGGAGGTTGCCTTGACAACAGTTTGAGATTGTTGATTACTATCTATATTATGTAATAGACAGGGTATGAGCACAGACTTTCACTTGACCCACCACTCTCCACACTATCTCATAACACTGATACACCTGAACACACATGTCGAAAAGATAAATAATCACCAATATACGTATTTTATGCTAAACAAGCAATCATCAGTTGGTCCAGATTACCATCTCTACACATATATGCTACAAGTGCTCAGATATATATTAAGATAGCAAATCCTCCTACTTTAATGGACAGGCTTCAATATACTCCACACTCCAACTCTTCAACTGTCCATCCAATTGAAAATCTGATGATGGAACGCTCAAAGGCCACCCTTAGGCTGAGATTATTGTCACACCCATGTTGACCTGGGATCTTTAAATCAGCCACTACACTGGTTGACCAATTGCAATGAAGTAAAAAAACAGGTTGAAGGAATAAACCAAATAATGTTATTAAATGGAATATGATGATGGTGATGATTTGAAATTTCTGATCCATGCTTAATTGATCAGAGAGCTATCAATAATATTAGATATTGCATCAGAAATTTAACAACAGATCTATCATTCCACATACACAGTCCCAGCATAATGCCCATTATTTTCTGTGATTTTTGAACTGATTGGACCTGAGCATATACAAATAATAGTTAAAGATCACTTATATACATTAAATTAATAAACCAGATGAAAAGTGGAATGAAAAATCAAATAAAGAATTGAAATGTTTTTGACTTAACAAAAAGAAATAATTTGATGAAAATCAGGATATTTATATCACTAAACGTCTCATGATTTCCATTCTTTATGCTCAACCAGAGTAATCAAGGAATGCAGTGCTCTCAGATCCAAGGTTTCTCACTGTTGAAAGCCACAAACTAGAAACTAGTCTGGGGATATTGGATGAGTAGGAACTGGATACCTTTCAGCATCTATTGATTACTCTGGCTTGTACTGAATGGTGCTACTGTTTAGAGAGTTTTGCCTAAAATTAATAAAGGCGAGCAGCATTATAATTTGTAAGACCTCCATGGAGTATCAGCAGTTACATCAGATATTCAAACTGAAAATAAACTAAGTTTTTATTATTAACTTTACTAATTAATTTCCATATTTTGGTTTGACATATATTGATCAAAATACATGTGAAATAATTATGCTCTAATATGAGATGACAGTAAATAACGATTACCATTTTTAAGTATGGATAAATACTGCACACTGGTTAGCAGAAATCTTAAGGAAATGAAAGCGAAAGGTCTTAATATTAATATTTATATGAATATTAGTTTTGCAATTAGGATTTTAAAGTCATAGAAAAGCAAGCATTTAATTTATGGAGTTTATTTTTTCTTCAACTAAATGTAATTATTAAAGACTTTAAGCTCAACAAAATGGAAGGTCTGCTATTATATTATTAATGAAATATACATCACTAGTTATTACAAGTCATTAGATGATTTATTTATGGGAAAATAGGTTCTGAAATAAAATTCTTTTACTAAATATTTTATTAAACGACTGAAATTTCAGAACTTTTTTAAATTTAATTAATATTTAAAATCCATTATCAATTGGAACTTTTGGAATATATAAATTAATTTTCTTATATTAGTATGAACATTAGTGTTTTGTCTTTGACCAAGTTATATTATTTATTGATTTTA